>CABFOV010001635.1:0-109846 GCA_902141375.1 Timema poppense
TACACATTAGCGTAAGTGCGTATAACCCGAACGGGTAGTAAGACGCGGTGCTAATAATAATAATAATAATAATAATGATAGTAATCAAATATATATTTATAATTTTTCCATTTAGATATATATGTTTGCTTATAGCTCAGAAATCACTGGTTTTATCAAATTGCATTCTAGATTTAGATATGTTTATTTCAATAGTAACTTTACAATGCTAAGTTATTTCATATCTCAAATAGTTGCGGATGTACGAGCAAATTAGGAAATTTGTGCTTATTTGACTTCCATAGGAAAATAAGAAATGTCCTTTTGTTTGTACTATTAAACAATGCCTGTATAAAAAGTCTAATAAGAATCGTTATAGCAATTTTTTAGAAAACCAATTTTATTCCCTTTTATCCCTCAGTAAATTACTCTTAATTTTAAAATTAAATGTCTAACTCCATATACTGTTCGGGGGAATATTATGAAAATCCTAGATACCAAGTTTTAACCAGAATGGTAAAATGGTATCGGCTCTACACCGAGATATAGACGGGCAAGGAGACAAACTGACGCCCTAACGAAAATCAACTTTATTTTTCGTGGAGTCATGAAACGTGGGTGGATATTTTTCAAAATCTAGAGTTGGATTTTTTTGACCAACACATTACTTCTCTTTCTCTGAGAGGTTCAGATAAAGAAAAAAAGAGCTTCTAAATGTCACTAAAAGAGTATGGATTAATTAACATACACTATTACAATATATTAAGGAAAGAGAAACAACCGTATCCACTAATAAACAAATGAATTGAATTTTCAAATACTTGAATAAAACACATACATTGGCTTATAGCTGAGAAACTATTGATGTTATAAAAATATATTCAAGCCCAAATGGTTTGATATTACATATTACTTCATCTTCACATTGATAACTTATTTCGCATCTCAAATAGTTACGAAGATATAATCCAATTTGTGAATTTCTGCTATATATAGTACCCACAAATTCGTTTTCATGGAAAAACAAAAATCATCACTTCGTTTATAATGTTAAACAAAATGTAATCAAAATTTCTAAGGTAAATTTAAAAAAATATATATATTCTCTTTTTTCCCCTTTAGTAAACTACCCTTAATTTTAGGTTTGGATGTATCAATTCCAGAAAGTCATCAGGGGTAAATTATGAAAAGCCAAGATACTTTAGTCCAATTAGTAAAATGATTTTGACCCTATTCTGAAATATAAACAGGCAAAGAGACCAACAGAATATATCGAGTAAACCGTTTTTCATTTTCAGTGAGTCAGAAAACAGGAATATTTATAGAAATCTTGAAGTTTTTTTTACAATCACGATACTTTTCTCTTCGAGGTTTCGAGATAAAGTAATACACATAAATATCATGTCATCTGTTTATAAAGTTAGGTATATATTTCATATTCTTCACCATAGAAGCTAAAATGCGTTTTTATTTATCAATATTAATAACATAGGTAAAGTATCACATTTTTATTTCAGATCTATATAAGAGTGATCACTCCAAATATCCAAATTAGATTTGAGGTTATGCATTGTAGCGACCGTGCTCAAAGCGACCGGTGTTGGAAGCGAACACAAAAACTTTCATCGCGTTCAGAGCGATCAAACATATTTTTAATATTCATCCAAGTGAATGAGCCAGATATATGTCAAAAATGACATATAAATATAATATAATTACGATAATAGCTAACAAAATATAATAAAATAATACAACTAACTTAATCTAACATACCCTAACCTGACCAACTGAAATCTAAGAAAGTAGGTGAATCTGCAATAAAACGGTGCAAGACTTACATAAAACTGGATTTAAAAAATTATAATATAATCTGGGACACAGAAAAAACAAAGGCTTTGAAAATATGTTTATAATGCATTAAGCTAGCTGAATAAATTAGATTAGAATTTTTTTCTTATGTATTAAAAACATTGAATATTGTGATTAATCTATACAAGAATACCAATAATTATTGATAAAAATTAAATATTAGCAACTTAATTTAGTAAAGCAATAGATTATGTACGTAAAAGGAAAATGACTCATAGAATAATGTAGTTTGCGTCGAACAAATGCGTAAAATATCTGATGGCATACATCACGAGTTTTTTCTGGCCTCTCTGAACACAGTCAATTCCAACATGCCACCAAATTTTAAATACTAATAATTTTTAAAAGGAAGCTGGTTAAATTAAGTGTTAAGAAATTTTTAAACCAAAGAATAAACTACTTCTCACAGTGTTAAATGATTAATATTTGCCGGGCGGGTAAAAGGCCCACCCCAAACGGTAAAGCTTATGAAAATTCTTAAATTTCAAAATGAAGCAATGGAAAATAAACAGGCCATGCTACTTAATCATTTTTAAGATAGTATAAAATTAATTTGGTAGAGTAGCAAATTGAATTCGGCATACAAGTAAATACGTATATTTTCTCTGATGCTCAAATAGCTTTGAACAAAATTGTGAAAGGTTTTTTAGCCAGATCTTCAATAAAAAATAATTTGAAAAGTAATATTATTATTCAAACGACTTAACAAAATTATCTAAGTCATAGAATATTTCGTTAATACACATTTTTAACTAAATCTATTGCTATTTTAGAATTTATTTGGATTTTCAAAACACCTTAGACTTTAAATTGACATGTAAATGATGTTTTATCCGAAAAACAGGAATACTATCTTATACTATTCTGCTGGACCATAATTTTCAAGAATTTAGTTATATGTACCTCTTTTTGAAAAATTCTAAATTTTCGAAAATCAATATAATTAGTAAATTATTCTTATATTTTAAGCTAGATTTAAAATAGCAATTTCACCTTAAGGTATGATTATATAGCACTCACATATATATATTTTGAATACACTCCATCTAATAATTTCAACTGTTGCCCAAGCTACAGTTTCAAAAATAGAGAGTTAGGCAGAGTTATAAAACAGAGAAATAGACAGAATAGTAAAACCCACTTTTCTTTAGTTTTAGGGCACATAGAACGTTAAGACCCATAATATTCTCAAGGTTTAAAATGTTCATGATTACAATAGTTTATTTACAAAAGGAAATAAAAACTATTTTAAATATCTAGTTGTGGTTTTACACTATATTTATCATGGTAATTACCACCTACACTATTCCTCATATTTCATTATTCGTACTAGATATATATTCCAACTAATGCGACTAATAATATTAACACATTATTCAACTTATTGGTCGCGCCGTTTTTATTACAATTTGTGTTTAATTTTCGGGAGTGTAATCGTGGTTTTCATCGGGAAGCAAACAACATCTGATGTTGTTGGAATAAAAGGGATTTAATTGTATAGACCATGTTATGTTGTTTAATTGGACTCGTTCGTAATAACTTGATTAGGATAGAGTTAACTTGTATAACAATATCCATCCAACTAATGAACATTCAGCTTCCAGTTCAAGTCAATAGAATTTCTAGAACTGGCACAAAAGTTAGCAAATGCGCACGAATTCATTCACTCTCCCCACCCCTTACACACACACGCGCGCGTAGTAGAGGATTTTTCCTAAATGTGTACACTATCCCGCTTGAATATCATAATTACCAAGTATTCAGAGCTCACCGAGAATTAATACGAGAAACAAAGTCATAAGACGATATCTAAGCCATTTGCAAGATTTCCACGCCACTCGATCTATCCACTCAGTGCGAGATAAATAGTTTAAGATTTGTTTTCTACGACAACAGTCCACTTAAAACAGCCAATTAACGTTCACAGATAAAATGCGCTTGCGTTGTGTAACTGGAGACATGTCAATCGCAGTAGAGTGTGTTTAGACTGCTGAAGAAATTTTAAAAAACAAATTTTTTTTAAATTGGAATGAGCATGTGATGATTTGTATCAAAGCAAAAAAAGACTACTTATAAAATAATCTTGGTGAAAATAATAAATAAAGATGCATTCGAAAATTAAACACACTGATGATTTGGTGTTTATAGTTTCCCTTGAAATTCACCATAGATCAAATAAGCATATCTGCAAGAGTATTAATTCTATGCACTACTCAAATATATTATATTTTGTACTTTGAGTGAAAAAGCTAAAAAAGATTTAGGATAGCAAAAATATGCTTTGGAACATGTAGACAAAGGTCTGGAAACTTTTACCTAAAAAAGTTTGAACTATCTGAAGCAAAATACCACATTACAAGGAAACTCCTTGGTCTGGATTCACACATAAGTGCAAATTGGCTCTCAGGATTAGTTTTGGTTTATTTGCTCTTTTCCTGTAATAGCGAAAGAGGAAGCAGACTAGTGGAAAGAACCACGTTGATGGACGTAGTACCAAACTTGTCAGTCTGGTTTACCTGATACTGGGAGTACAATGTTCAAAACCCAGTCAGCTTTATTGAAAGTGCTTTTTTACTAAAATTGTTTTCAATTATTTAATAAGGTAGATTTATTATAAGCTTTGTCTCTTCTTATTTGTATATCGTTAGTGTAGTTAAATTCAGTTATCTCAGATGGGTTGTAAGACATGGTGCATAAAAAACTGTTGGTGTTATCAAAAACACTATGGATTGCCCTCGCTTCTTCCAATCCATGTGCAAAATTTACTTCTAAGATCAATTATACTTTGTTTCATTCTTTTTTAATAATGACACTAAAAGCTACTGAAATCTATCTATTTAAACCAGCAATCAAATTTAAACAAGTTTTGGTATGGTACTTTATTTGAAACAATAGCACTACTCATTCTAAAGTCTGTATCTATTTCAATGATTCCAACATTTCATTACACTACCTAAACATTCATCTACGACTTTAACATATTTTTAGATTTTCTGTCCAACACTTTAACTCAGTTGGTAGTGTGTCTGTCTACTGAGCTAAGACTCCCGGGATCAAATCCTGGAATGGTCAAAACATTATATTTGGTAGAGTGTGGGTGTCCACTTTCACAGTGATAAATTAATGGTTGGGTGCTTTATGCTGTGTCAGTTCTAGATTAAATAAGTTTATAAGTCGCGTGTGCCCGTACTTTTGTTTAGTGACTAGGGGAGTATAATACTAAATATACCAAAACGTGTCTGAATTTAATAAACTATTGCAAGGTTTATAGTTTCAAATGTTGTTTTGTGTTGTACTAACAAAATAATTTAAGAGGTAGTGCATGTTACAAAACTCAGTAGACAAACATTTATTTTCAAATGACATTGATTGTATAAATTCAAGCAAATTACAACCGAATAGTAATAAAACCTTTCTTAGCCAGCATCAAATGCTTACAGCTCTACCAAATGATATAACCTTAAATTTTCATTAGAACGACTTTTTAAAACATAGTAACATATATTGTGTGACTAAAATTGATAACGTTTTAGTATGTATTAAATTTAATTTTGTATCTATTGATAATATATGACAAAAATGAAAACTGCATTTAGCATAACTTGATGATCACTAAAATAGTATCCACACAACCTTTCATAAATACACCCAACAAAATTTATTGACAGTTTTGAAAACAGAATTGTTGCAAAATGTCAAATAAAACAATTTAGATATCATATTCTGAAAATTGAAAAATGACACCTGGACACGGGAATCGAATCCGGGACCTTCGGCTTAGTACGCCAATGCTATTACCACTGAGCTATCCAGGATTCATCCCGTTCCCATGGTCATTCTTCACTCTTCACTCATACTTTAAGGCAAAGTCTATGATGGACGTGTGGAAATCATCAGCTTATAAATATGTGATTCTATAAGATCACAGTCATCAGACAACGCAGCTACCCACGACTCGGTGATTGGCATATATTATTGCAGCCATTTGACAATTATATTATAGTTGTACGGGATTGCATATATTTATGAATCAAATAGTCGAAGCTATCATTTATGCATTTTAGTGAGGATAACACCATTTAACAGCATATAATCACGTATTTATTAGCTGATGACTTCCGAACGTCCATCATAGACTCTGCCTTAAACTATGAGTGAAGAGTGAAGAATGACCATGGGCACGGGATGAATCCTGGATAGATCAGTGGTAAGAACATTGGCGTACTAAGCCGAAGCTCCCGGGCTCGAGTCCCGTGTCCAGGTGTCAGTTTTCAATTTTCAGAATATGATATCTAAATGGTGTTATCCTCACTAAAATGTATAAACGAGAGCTTCGCCTATTTGATACATTAAAACTATAAAAGTCATAAAAACATTATGTTCAAAAAGACACAACTCTGTTTCTATATTTTACTGATGCAAGAAAACTAAAATAGATAATTGATTAATTAGTTTGGTTTTCCAGCAGCCGGATTTCATCTTACGCTGATGCGATTGAAGCTGGCGGACTTTCTAATAGTGAGCCAACCGGTTGGTTCCCAGCCTCATTTCAATGAATATGCATAGGGCTCCAATGAAGATCTCATAGATTCGTCAACCTACCACATCTTTAAACCATTAAAGGTAGCCGTTGGATATAAATACATTTAATAAAATCTTCTGAAAATGATAGATATAATTAGATATAAATAAACAGCCAACACGGAGAACAAATGTTTCTACTTACGTTGGCCATTATTAACGTTTTTGTTTTTTGTGATTATTCAATAAATCTTTAACTACCGTTATAATCCTCCCAACTTTTTCAGCTCTAAGCTCTCTTATTAACGCCTAAAAATATTAGAACTCTTGTACGCGTTTTACATTTCATTCATCCACATAGGATGTCACGCGCACTGAACATCAAGTCGTCGAGGTTGATTTTCCGGTGATGAAGAGATTGTGGATTAGATCTGGACTCAGTATTCACTGAGGGTGGAATTTCCTGAATGGTTTAAAACACCACCTCCGCTCAAATATTAATGAATTTCCTATAAATTCTACCTTCCTCGTCTTTATCTAATTAGAAGCTAGCGAACCAAACGGGTGGCAAAATATGTGGTGCGATGAAATAAAATATGTTGGGGGTATTTAAAAAATACATTCATTTTTCTAAAAAACAAATAATAAGAAGGCTCAGTTTGAAATAAATGTGTTAGCATTCTAATAAAAAAGATTTAAAAATAATTCATGGGAAAGACGACCTCATTTCTCACCAACACATCTGTGATTGATGACAAACATTGAAACCAATTCGTCATCTTGACCCGCATAAAAAGACGTTGGTCTCGTCGAATCTGATTTTCTGGTGGATTATAGTTTAGTCTTCTGATTGTGCTGATGCAATTCTCTTTAATAGACTTCCAAATCTCCCTGAAATCAAATGCAGCTACTTTTTATTTGAATGATATCTTCATCACCCCTACTCAACAAGTAAAAACTTAGTGTACACTATAAGGTACAGTTAAAATTTAATAAGAAATATCTTAATTGAAAGAGAAAAAGGTCACTAGATCCTTTATTACGTGTGTTTTTTAAACATCGCGTCTAGCTATTTGTTCAGGTTATGAGTATATATGATGATTATTCTAATGGGGTAGGGCTGAGAAAGGAATCATTTTAGAGGTAGTCTTGCTGCATTTGCGTAGAAGGAGAGTGTAACACCATTTAAGAAAGACCACATTTTATAGAATAAAACGGGATTTGAGCCCCTATATTCCCATCATCATCAGAGCATTCTATTTCCCGTATTCTTAAGTAAAGTCATGTGATCTTCAACTGTAACTCTTGATAGATATTATCAATATCTAAAATATAACACTACATTTTATAATATAGTAAAATGTTGACAATGTTATGTGCAAAAAATGAATTTTAACTTCCTAAGCATTTATTCCTACCAGAATACAAATATAGCAGTCTTACCTAGACAAATTACATATTTCAATCATTGTGAGTTGGTTACCTTTTGTGGTAAACGGAGCTCAAATAATTTTATGTGGAAAGATAGCCCTGATGTATGCCAATAGTAAGATGCTGAAAGCAACACAATAGGTTTCCACACTCGTATTATTTGTTTGATAGAATTTAATAGGCTATTTGTGTGCACTAGCACCGGGCCTTAATTAATTATTTGGGACGCATGGTGTTTGGTTGTAACACAGCTAATCCACTAAGACTATATATGTATTCTATAATATTTGGATAAGATTAAAATTCTGCTCCAAAGGACTAAATATTGTATTCTTAAGCGTTGAATAAAACTGATGTCACACATTTTAGCATTTGTATGAAAATTATTGATAGCTAATGTTAGGAGGTGATTCCTCTTGCATATACTGGACACCGCTCCAAAATATCTAGAAGGATTTTGATCAAACTTGATATTAAGATGCTATAAGGCTATGCCACAAAAATTGTTTTACTCTAGCTCCTCAGTTATGATAGTTTACTGATGACTGACCCCAAAATTTTTCGAAAATGGCTCTAATGATTTTGTTTAATCTGAATATCTAAGATTTAGTCAAGGAAAAATATGATTTAAACTGGGTTAATAGCAACACAAGTGATTCCAACTATAATCATGTATAAATGTCTTGTGTAATGACATATTGAATATTCGATAAAACGTGTGCATAGGAACTATCCATTTTTCGAAAACTCAAAAGGGCTACCAACCGCTTGTGACATTTTATTTTTCAAAAATAGTTACTGCTTGTGGCAAACCATTTATGACTATTTTTTACAGCTTATTATATTTTTTATGTTGTTTTTGGACAAAATGTTGTAGCTTTGTGATAACAGTATTTTTATGACAGCATATATCGATCATTACGAGGCTATTATTCTTCCTATGTATGACCAGATGCTGAAAATATAGGTAGATATTGTTGTATAGCTTCCAAATGTAGCTTTCAAGAACCAGTTATATCTGCATGTACTACCTTGCGCACTAGATAGATCAGCCTCTCATAATGAATCCAAGGCTTATTTTTCAGGAATTGCTTTTATAAATTTGCCTTTTTTTCTTCCAAAATGCTCTTAAATGAGTCAATCGTTGATATTTTTCAACTGAATGATGGAAACTGACAATAGGTGATGTACTGTGAACAATACCACACAAAATAATAACTATTTAAAAATGTTTATAACTCAAACAAATTGATTGGCAAAGTTACAGTGGCCACATACACAAGTTACAATTCCCAATTGGTAAGAAATTCTGAAGATATTTAGTTTTACTTCACGCTTTCATAGGATTCATTTCGACCTCACACTTTTATGTAATCGGGAAGTCAACTTCATTCAATATGCTTATGACAAGCACTGAACTTCAAGAAGTAACAGAATTTTTTTTTTCCAGCAACAGAACCCAAAACAAAAGTTAAGATGCTGCCGGAAAAGCTGTAGTGTTGTTAAACGGATCAAGAAAACAAAGTAACGCTCAAAGATCTGCGTTGCCGAATATTCAAGGAAAAAATTTCAACTTCAAAATCCTCTGTTCATCCTCAGCAGTCACCACCAATAGCTTCTTATATAAAATATCATGCATTTAGAAGCTGTTTCCAAACTCAACAATGGTTGATAAATGATGCAGGAGATGCTTGCTGTTTGGGATAGCCGAGTAAAACCGATGACTATTTCCCCAACTCACTGATTTGCCTAAGGCAGTAAGGTCTTTGCTGTCACTTATCAGATGCAAATGTTGAAAGGATATGATACTATGCACCGTAGCTGCAAGACGATGAGCTTTCTATGTACCGATATCTGTGGATCCTGCCAAGAAATTGGATGTAAAAATATTCCTTGAGCGATTATTCTGAAAGTGATTCAGAAGATCGTGACATTATAAATGAGAAACTTTAACATTTATATTGAGTCTTAGTGTTCATATTTGTTGGATTTTTTTTTTTGTAACTTCAATCAATATTACATGAAAGATATTAATTAAGTTAAAATAATTTAAATTTATGATATCATGTAGTTTTTTTAAATTTTTCCAAGTGAAATCTATAAATGAAGTTAATTTATATGAAATTTATACTGAAATGTAAAATTGACAACAGAATATATAGTAATGACAAATAGTGCTGTATAGTTGGATTTTTTGGACAAAAATCCGTGGATGGTCGTTTACAATAGATACATTTTTGAAAATTCTAAATATTTCGAAAATAGTTTTGACGATTATTTTTCAAAATGTATGTCTGGGAGTTTGTAGTATGAAAAAAATTATGTACATTGGTTATTAGGGTAAAAACTCATAAGTAGTTTTTTGATGACTGATTTTTAAAAACTTGAAATATTTTAAAAATTGCTCTAAATATGTGGTTCAAAATGGTTATTTCGAGAGAGTTTTACTTGAGGTAAGAATTAATTTATGGGTAGTCTACTTATGACTTATTTTTCAACTTAAAATATTTAAAAAATAGCTTTTAAAGATTTGGTTCAAAATGGGTTTCTTGGAAATCTTTGACATTACATTTAACACTGTATATTTATATTTAGGATAAAACTCAGTCATGGATAGTTTACTGATGACTCTATTTCAAAAACCGGAAGTATTTTAAAAGTGACACAATATAATTGATCACAAATGGGCACACTTGGAGTGTGCGACATAAAAAATAACACTATTGACTTTGTTTCGGTTATACATTTTATAGAGTCATTTTCTGATGGGTGGTTTTGCTTAAAATGTATATCTGGGAAATGTTTGAACATAAATATGCCAAATAAGGCTGTATATTTTTTGGAGGAAAATTTGGGGATATCTAATTTGCTGGGCACTGCTTTTTTGAGTTAGATATTTAAAAAAAAAGGCTTTGGCAATTTTTTTTTAAAATAGCATCAGGATTATTTTATACTATCAATATTAATGTATCTTTATTTATAAAATTAATTTTAAGGGTCATTTACCATGGAAAATATATTTTTAATTTATTTGAAATTGACATTGAAAATAATTATATATATCATATACATATTATTAACATATTATAAAGGATTATTATTATGATTAACAATATTATTTGTTTGTTTTTATAAGGTAAACATACATAAGAATAGTTTACTCAAAACCTAAATTTTAACATTATCTTTGAAGCCATAATACACTATATCAGAACGTTTGTGTGAAGGTGTCGAACCATTTATTTTTGATTTTAACCCTATGCTTAAAATTAATTGTAGTTTAATGACAAATGATTTTTTTCGAATTCCTCATTTTCCGATAGTGGCTTTAACAATTTTTAAAAAAATCTATGATTTGTTTGTTGCACTAACAAATTAAACTGTATATTTATTTCTGGGAGAAAAGTTGTTTAAGATTTGACTACCTATGAATGATTTTCAAATTTTTAAAATATTTTATAAACTGATGTAACAATTTGAATAAAAAGTTTAATTTTTTAAGATTTTAACACTATTAATTATTGTATATATTTAATATTACTTATAAAATAATTTAATAGTATTTCACAGATGAGTGATGACTAATATTTTTTTTTAATTGATTTTTTTTCTGAATAGTTCTATCTATTTGATTTAAAATTGGTATTTGCAGCTATTTCAAATGAAAAATAATACGGTGTTTTGATTTTCATATAATAAATTGATTTTAGGTTAGGTTACAGATGAAAAACTTTAGGAAGTTTAAAAAAATTGAAAACGGTTTTAATATCTAGTTAAAATGTCTATCTCAAATTATTTTTCATTATAAATAAAAATATATTTGTATTTTGAAAAATAGAAAAAACAAGGTTGTTAACAAATAAATGGGGGTGACCTGGTGGTCTAGGGGTAAGGTGTCAGACTTCTGTGCTGAGGGTCCGGGTATTTAAACCCCGGTCCCGTTACAAATTTATCTGATTACCAAACCCTTCCTTCACCTCTGACAAGACGTGTATTAATCACAGCTTGTGAATGTGGGTAATGCCAGGCCTCCACCGTGGTTCAGATTCCACGTTAAACTGTATGTCCTCCATTTCATCTTACAATCACCCTACCATTACACATTAGCGTAAGTGCGTATAACCCGAACGGTTAGTAAGACGTGGTAATAATAGTAATGATAATAAAATAAATGCGTTTTTGAAATTTGATTTTTTTAAATGGTCCATCCATTTGTTTAAAACCTATATATGAAGAGTGTTTATTGTGATAACAAGATGTTATGTTGGTTTTTCTTAGAAATCTTACCTAAGAGTAGTTTACAGAGACCCATTTTAAAATTTTGATCTAAGCTATAATAAATACATTATATGAGAAATATTGTATGATTGTGTCGTACCATTTATTTATAGATCGTATCAATACCAATGAAGGTGGAGAGCGGGAGGCTTAGTGGAAGACATAAGGACAGTTGGATGAAAGGAGTGTGGAGAAGTGAGGAGAGTAGTGGATTAGGCCGGCTTACAGGAAGAAAGGTGTTGGGAGGACAAAAGAAAATGGAGAGGCTTATGTTAGAGACGGACACAGTCAGGCCGAAAATTGTTCATGATGGCGATGATGATCAATACATATAAAATAATACTTTTAATGAATAATTATTTTATTTATTTGAGGTATTTAAAGTGCACTTTCTGAACCGACTGATTATATCAGCACACGAGAAGTTTTATGAGAGAAAAGTCCTTCTAGTATTGTTGGGAAAGATATTTTCAAAATTCTACCAGCGTACTTTTACATGCCAGAATCGACTTAAGATCGACGGCTTTACTTCCCCTCCAAAGAAAGTTTTACAAATTTTCATCGCCCAGGAAAAATCCGTCGACTCTGGCTGGGTTTAAACCCACGAGCATTGGAGCCTGAGGCTAGCACTTTACCCCAACCCCACCGAGGTTGACTATTAAATAGTAATATTCTATCAATGTTAAATGATATAAAAATTAATATTTCCTTCTACAAGAATATAATTACTATTGGTCAAAATACTTTAATAATATTAAATCAAGATGTAACCAGATTGAATACAGATTACCAGTGCTTTTCTCTTAAAAGATAATTTATTATATATCTTTAAGGTGGAAGTGTTGAGAATATGAGAGAATAGCAGTGTTTTTTCAGTTTCTTATAACAACACTTTTTTTGACAAAATAAATATAATATATATCCAGTAGCAACGTTTAGTAATTTCATTCTCTTCACAAAGTTATATCAACTGTTGTAGAATATCTGTCAAGGATGTCTTGGAATTTAATGACAACTTTTCTCTACATTTAAAATTTTACCATAAATTTCCACAATTCTCATGACAGATATTCAACAATTGTTGATATCAGCATGGAAAAACATTTTTAAACTATCTTTATACTGGAGAAATTCTTCAATTATTTTGCCAAAAATCGCGTCTCCTACATTCCTAACTTAAGCTCCTTTTATATTTGTGTTTTAGTCATAAAGTGCACAGCTATCTCTCTTATTATTGGGCATTATATCACTCAATTACATGTTAAACATAGAGTAAACAAGTTTTATTCCCGCATATCTTACCAACCCCTCTCCCACCAAACAGGAATAAAGCAATTTTAATCACGCCGGTGAGTAATAAGAATAAATTTGTAGTTTATAGTATAATCAATTTACATTTGTGAAGTGTAAGAGGATCCGACACCTTAGCTCAGTCAATAGCATGTATGTCTACTGAACTTAGGGTCCCGGGCTTGATTCCCGGCATGGCTGAAAAATGTATCACTAATGAAATGTGAGTTTACTCTTTCGCAGTGATGAATTAACAGCCGCGTACTGGATGTTGTTCCTGTCCTAGTATTAATTTAGTTTATAAAGCATATGAAACTACGACAGGCCTGGCCAGCCGGTGGTGGAACAATATATGGCTTGAAAAGAAAACACTGGTCCAAGCCACAGGCTGGAAACAGTAATGGATGGAAATAAAAAGTGTAAGAAGGAAAATACATTTAGGAAAAACTAACCTTAGTCCTCCCTCCTCGTCGCTGGTAAACCAGACTATATTATCCTGACATTTAGTCCGCATCTAGTTCAACAATGAAATTAAAAACAAGTTTGTTTTAAAATTTGGATTGTACTAGAGGCTAGTGGTAGTAATACTGTAGTTGGAGCGGCTAAGGAGGGGAGGGAGTGAAATAGTGGCCAAATCTTAAATAATAAATAAAGGGGTGGCTTTTTTTTAAGAAAAAACTTAGAAAGCCACAGAAAATATCGTTTAAAAGCATGTTATAAAGCTTCCAGAAGAGAAGCCATTGTAAAAGTTTTTATTTAAAAAAAATGCCTAAGTTAAAATAACGTGACGAAAAAAAAATATTTAAAAAGTGTGAAAGTGTTTTTGGATTTAATATTTAATCATCCCTCCATCATTCGATAGGTTATTAAATGTTTCTTTCTCAACCTATCTTAGACGCAAACTTTCAACCGTCTTAGCTTCCATTTGTATTTTAACTTATTAGTTATAAACTTAGCTATGTGTAGGACATTAAAGAATTATTTTGTTTCGACGTGTCTTTAAACTAAATTCTTTCTTATTTTATTTTTCAGCACTTCGTCTTACAATCCGTTTGGGTTATATGCTTATGTACTAACTACGTTAAGGATTTAAAGAACTAGGAAGACTATATATTATAGGAAGTGTACCCCCATTTGCGTTGAGGTAGAGTGGAAAACCATACATTCTAAAATTAAAATAATAGAAAATATATTATTAAAACATATCTTATTTGAATTGTGATACACCATATAATACCTATTAAGGTTTTGTAGCCTACGATAGGAAAACTATATTGCATAATCTATCATACTACATTTTTTTATAATTTATACTTCATTAAAAATAAGCGATTTTGAATTAAGTATTTGGTGATTGATAAAAATATTTGTGTAGAAAAATCTTCATATCCTTTGGTCAGACGACATAACTTACGAGTGGCATGTAGTTCATTAACTAAATAATTGAACAAATTAATTTGGAAAATAAAATACACTTTACTATATTATGTTATTTATGTAACATTATATTCGAGAGTGTATCATAATGATGAACCAAATTAATTTTAATAATATTTTCTAAAATTTATTAACAAATAAAATAAATAAATAACAAATAATGACAAGAACAATAATCTATTTATATTTAATTGAATACTAGAGTGGCATACATAATTATATTACTGTTCAATTTTATCAAAGTAAAATAAGTATAAAGCAGTGGATGCTCAATAAATACAAAGAAAGCCCAGAAGTTAAGGCCCGGTAGGTAGGGGATCGAATCTCAATGGATAAATTAAAAAATTATTTCCTGAAAAATCATCTACATCGCTTTTCTCAAATGTGGATAAATTAAATACAAATTATATCTTCGTCATCAATACTCTAAATTAATAGTGTAGCTAAACAAAAACAACATTGAAGTATGGTAGGAGGGGGTGTAAAACCAAATACTTAGGAATGTCCGAGGAGGGTCAATAAGTAGTAAGCCAACTGTACTCGTATATGAGGATGTGACACTGTTCAATGTTTGTTCGAAGGCTCACTAAGCTCTAGGCCAACTATACTTGTACATGAGGAAATGCCAGTGTTTAGGAATGACCAAGGGCTCACTAAGTTGTAGGCCAACTACACCATTACGTAAGGACCTCCCACTTTTCTAGGGGTATCCGAGGGCTCGATTGGTAGTAGGTCAACTACACTCGTACATGAGGACGTGCCACTACCCTGGGAGTGTCCGAGGGCTCACTAAGTTGTAGGTCAACTATACTCGTACATGAGGACGTGCCACTTCTCCAGGAGTGTCTGATGGCTCACTAAGTTGTAGGTCAACTACACTCGTACATGAGGAGGTGCCACTTCTCTAGGAGTGTCTGATGGCTCACTAAGTTGTAGGTCAACTACACTCGTACATGAGGAGGTGCCACTACTCTAGGAGTGTCCGAGGACTCACTAAGTTGTAGGTCAACTACAATTGTACATGAGGACGTTCCACTACTCTAGGAGTGTCCGAGGGCTCACTAATTTGTAGGCCAAATACACTCGTGAATGAAGACGTCCCTCTAGTTTAAGAATTACCGAGGACTAACTAAGTTGTAGGCCATTTATCCTCGTATATGAGGACGTGCCACTACTATAGGAATTATCGAGGACTCACTAATCTGTAGGCCAACTATCCTCATATATGTGGATGCTCATCTACCTTAGAATGTGCTGAGGAGTGTCACTAAACCTTAAAACGACTATGCTCGACCACGAGGACGTTTTACTCCTGGTGATCTGGTTTCCCAGGTCCGAAGGGCCAAGTCTTGATTTCTACAGGCCCCCATATCCGTAGGTCCTGTGCGCAAGAGTTAAACGATTTTAAGGCCTGATCAATATGGTCGGAGAATCATCTATCCCCTCCTATCCTACTAGACACCTACTTGTTCATATTTAACGCTCTATTCTTACATCACACACGTTAATTTGACACGCAACCCTACTCGAACCGAATATAGCGTGTATGTCTCACTCTCTCTCTATCTTTATCTTCCGTGAACACATTGTGAACACATTTATATTAGATTACATGTGGAGAGGCTGAAATGAGAGGAGTCACAGTTTCCCGTTTGTGATACGACCAGTATATAAGAGATAGGGGAAATGATTTTGATATTTACCTTTTACTGATATTAGCAAACGATACCTACACTGTACTTACTGATCAGTATATAAATAGTAATTGCATTCACTGTATATTATTTATTTTGCCAATGCAATGAGAAAGTTTACCAACTATCCTGCTAGATCAAATTCGCTTGAGTGATTACCGTGAATTAAAATACCCTCATATACAAGAGCTCTGTTCTGCATCCTTCTTATTAAACTCATAACAAACAACCAAGCAGTTTCAGCGCGAGTTCATTGTAAAACCTAGTGCATAGAATTAACCGGAGCATTACACCACTTTTACTGTGGTAAATCTTCCAAGTGAACAATGGAACAGGTGAAACCAGATGGTCATGATGAAATCTCAAGGAAATCTATGTATCACAACTATTAGTGGGGTATTGATACAACATTCTTCATGGGAACACATTATTACGTAAATTGTCTAGATCTAGGAGATCACTATAAATCAGTTTTACAGTACACTCATGCGTATAACCCGAACGGGTAGTAAGACGCGGTGCAAATAATAATAATAAAAAAAACAGTACACTCCACATACATTTACTTACATGGTTGAGGAAATTCAACACATTTCCCTAGAAGACCACTCGAGTAGGAACACTTAGTTACCAGGGGTGGCCCAAAGTAAAGTTCGTTCCCAAGTGGGATTGCTTTATGGCATCCTCTATGTAACCGGTGAATATTATTGTCCATTCGCCATAAGAGTGGTTATAACTGTCTGATAGTAAAATCTATCGGATCAACTCTCATGTATCCATTTAACACACCAAAGGATCTGAAAAACCATATATTGATTTGTTGTCACTTTTGGCAGTCAAAACGTTGACAAAAATACTTTATTTTAAATTTTGCTTTTCTTTTGATCGTTCTTTAAATCATCTACTCTCTGTCAGCTACCACATCTCTCATGTAAATTGGACTATAGAAAAATAAGAAGATAGTTCCCAAACCTAACATTATTTTGTCGAAAATGCTATCTTCCATTTTTTAGTATAAGCTTATCAAACACTTTTACAATATAAACGTTTTACGTTATAATTACAAAATCAAACCGTTTTAGGGTGGCATTTTTTCAATATGACAAATATAAAATAAACTTTTGATAATGGCACTAAATTCCAATTTACTCCCCATAAAATTATAATTATATGTAAAATTTCATGTTAGTATCATAAAGTGAACTATTGTAACTCCACTATTAGGCCTAGGCTATGTTAGGTTTGGAGTTGTTATGTTTGGGGATTATATTTATATCACGCCTAGGACACGTTAGACTAGGTTTAGCTCTGTTCGGTGCCCCTTCAAGCCGGCGTCTCAGGCAGCCGGCCAGCCCGACGACCCTTAAGCCATCCCTATTAGTTGCATTTGTATCAACCTATTTAATGTGAACAGGTAACTTATAGAAGACCAGAAATTTGCCAGGCACTCCAAACTGATCTATAAAACCAAGTGAAGTAATATTCAAAACTTTACCGCCACTACTAAGCCTAGTGGTAAGGACAAGGGTAGGTATACAATATAAACAAATATTAAATCAATTGAAGAAAGACTGACATATAATTATAAATAAATATTTAGTGAAGAAAAGTTTAACCAGAGTAGGCCTCTTGATATGGATGAATTTGATGGTACACAGTTTTCTTAAAAATAAACCCTTGGTGCTAAACAAATTTAGGCACAGTCATGGGTCAAAAAATAATTTAGAGCTCCATCAAACATGACAACTAAAGCAGCTGGCTACTGTCACAGTGACATGAGTATCTACACGTTTCTCTATGAAAAAAACAAATATTATGGGCAAAGCAGTTTTTTTTTTAAAAAAGCACATAAATAATATGTATATCATGAAGATTCAAATAATAAGTACGGCCTTATGAGCCTGACAATCATAATGATTTCATTAAAAAGAGAATTGCAATCAAACACAGCTCTAGAAGCCCAACAAACATAATGATGCCACACCCTGAATACCTAGAAAAAATTTATAATTTTGTTTGAGCTTAACTCATTTAGCTAGTCCAAACACTAATGCTTTAATAGAATAAGCAAGCTTTTTAAATCAAAGGCCATTATTCTTTAAATATCATACAACACAGATTAAACCTCTCTACAAAATGAAAACATTAACTAAACAAATTTTAATTTAAACTCTGGTGCGCACACATAAGACAAGAAAATGGAATGTTCAGTAAGTAAGAAATTAATGTATAAGCCCACTCACTGCAGTGGCTACATCCAATTCAAATGAACAATATTCCCCTGAATATTAACCATTAATACATTATTAAATTTAGACCCTTATTGCATAAAATAACATTAATCTCACAGAACAATTAATATATTAATATGATAAAATTTGCTCTAAATTTTTTTTAATGATACCCTTAAATTGATAAAACCAATATACGTCAGCAATCAACAAGCGACTCTCAATATCCTTAAATTAACAAAACCAATATGCGTCACTAAGCAATAAGTGACTCAATAGTCTTAATCTGACAAAACCAATATACAAAGTCATCAAGCAATAATCTACTCTAAATATCCCCGGGATCAGCATGACCCCTCCAGAGATGTCCACCTCTCTTGAAGCTTGGGACGTCTTCTTACGTCGACGATATATGTAGTAAGAGGATTTTCTCAGGGTAAAATCATCCCCATATTCACGTGTGTACCAGTGGAGGAAATTGGAGTGAAGGGGAAACTTGTTTTGATGACGTCTTCAAGAGCCAATGCAACCTCGCCTTTGGCATGATGGGTTAGGTGAGCCTTTAAACCTCGCCTCAGCATGATGGAATAGGTGAGCCTTCAAACCTCGCCTTGGCATGATGGAATAGGTGAGCCTTCAAACCTCGCCTTGGCATGATGGAATAGGCGAGCCTTCAAACCTCGCCTCGGCATGATGGGTTAGGCGAGCCTTCAAATCTCGCCTTGGCATGATGAGTTAGGTGAGCCTCCAAACCTCGCCTCGGCATGATGGAATAGGTGAGCCTTCAAACCTCGCCTTGGCATGATGGAATAGGTGAGCCTTAAAACCTCGCCTTGGCATGATGGAATAGGTGAGCCTTAAAACTTCGCCTTGGCATGATGGAATAGGTGAGCCTTAAAACTTCGCCTTGGCATGATGGTTTAGGCGAGCCTTCAAACCTCGCCTTGGCATGATGGGTTAGGTGAGCCTTCAAACCTCGCCTTGGCATGATGGAATAGGTGAGCCTTAAAACTTCGCCTTGGCATGATGGTTTAGGCGAGCCTTCAAACCTCGCCTTGGCATGATGGGTTAGGCGAGCCTTCAAACCTCGCCTCGGCATGATGGGTTAGGCGAGCCTTCAAACCTCGCCTCGGCATGATGGGCTAGGCGAGCCTTCAAACTTCACCTCGGCATGATGGGTTAGGCGAACCTTCAAACCTCGCCTCGGCATGATGGGTTAGGCGAGCCTTCAAACCTTGCCTTGGCATGATGGGTTAGGTGAGCCTCCAAATCTCGCCTTGGCATGATGGGCTAGGCGAACCTCCAAACCTCGCCTTGGCATGATGGGTTAGGCGAACCTTCAAACCTCGCCTCGGCATGATGGGCCAGGCGAGCCTTCAAACCTTGCCTTGGCATGATGGGCTAGGCGAGCCTTCAAACCTTGCCTTGGCATGATGGGTTAGGTGAGCCTTCAAATCTCGCCTCGGCATGATGGGTTAGGTGAGCCTCCAAATCTCGCCTTGGCATGATGGGCTAGGCGAACCTCCAAACCTCGCCTTGGCCATGATGGGTTAGGCGATCCTCCAAACCTCACCTCGGCATGATGGTTTAGGTGAACCTCCAAACCTCGCCTTGGCATGATGGTTTAGGTGAGCCTCCAAATCTCGCCTTGGCATGATGGGCTAGGCGAACCTCCAAACTTCGCCTTGGCCATGATGGGTTAGGCGATCCTCCAAACCTCACCTCGGCATGATGGGTTAGGCGAGCCTCCAAACCTCGCCTTGGCAGAAGCGACCGTTGAAAGTTTAATCAGCGAACAGGTACCGTGATGTTTCTCACATAGACATTTCAAGACTTTAGTAGAAGCATTACGAGCCTATCTTCCATGTGGGTGTCCGCAGCATACGTCAGTAGAGCGCTTGTTTCTATGGCAACGGCACCGACAGACCTGCCAGGACTTCAGCCGCGCTCTACCGGAAGTCAGTATTTTTGGTGAGAGGAAGTAAAAGCAAAATATGATTATTTCAATAAACCTATTAATATACAGTGTTGAAAATGGTGTGTCTCAGAACAAACCTGGATATTACAGGTAGAGGTTGTGATGTCACGAGTGGAGTTTATTGATCTTGTAGAATAATGTAAGGATGACTCATTACATATTAAAATAAAATTGAGAGATGATGATAACATTACTTGACTTATGAATACATTAAAGGATTTTTACTATATTTTGTGACTGTCAAGAAATTTTCTTCCTACCATAATTGTAATATATGCTCAAACATTTGTCTTATGATTGATAAATAAATACCATCCATTATATTATTTAGACTGTAAACCTTCACTAACGACAACTTATTTTGGGGAATTAAAGAGAAAAATACCTGTATTTGTTTGTTATAATCTCGGTAGTATCTTAGCTCCTCATCAATTGGAGATGAATAAACTCGTTTTTTGAAGTAAATAATGAATAACATATTTAAGGAGATAGTATTTGTTAATAATAATAATGATTATATAAAAAAGTTTGAACATTTACGTATAACTTATATTTACATACGTACTGCACAGTAAATAAATGTAGAATAGACGTGGAATCTAGACGGTCGATGTAATTATTTTATATATATTTTTGGAAAATAATTCATTATAGTAAAAGAGATTAAATCAAAATAAATAGGAAGATATTCAGTATACCATATTGTAGTAAATAAACCGAAATTTTTTTGCATCAAATGATTAAATGACTGATACATATCAGTTATTTAATGCAAAAATGCAAAGTGTTGGTTACTCATGGCGTAATGAAATAAAATAAGTTTGGGAATTTTATTGACATAATAGTAATAATATGGTAATACAAATCATAAATAGAGTATTAATCCTGTAGGAAAGTCCCCTTAAAAAATTTAAAGATATTTTGCTGTGGTCAACATTGATAGCATAAACTATATTACTAAAACTATTTTCAGTTATTTATCAAAAGTAGCAACTAATTAATCCCTTAAAATAAATTATCTTAATAAATCATTAAACTATTTTCCAGATAAATTTCATAAATCATAATGGGATGAGATTTCACACATTCTTGATAGCAAAGTATGAATAAATATAATTTAAAAAAAGTGAATATCTTTGTCGTGCACTAAGACTCAATTTCTATATTTTGTAAATTTTTGATTGAATATGAACATTTAAAAAACTAATATCAAATCATTTCTCATATCAATTAATTAAAAGTTCACTTTGGATTAATAAATGTACTATGTTACTCGCATAGCTAATTAATAATATATATTAAATAGTAGATACTTAATCAACCTTTACTGTTTATAAGTTAAAATATATGTTGATCTTAAGCCAATGATTATATCAATTTAAAATAATACTATTGTTCTTTAAATTAATCGCAAATTGTCACTAACCATCCTCCCTTCCCAGTTCTCATCTGTCTGATTACACAATCACAAACTGAAACCTAGTGTGTTTATTGAATCTTGGTGGCACTAAAACAAAACTACACACTACTCCAAATGTAACTTATTTAAGTTGAAATCCAACAATTTAATTTAGTGGTTTACAGGAAGTGACGACAGGTCACGCGGTTGTAACCAGCGTGATTTGACATAACCTGATAAATGCCCGTTTGTATTTGTACCTCTGCTGTTAGATCACGCATCTAGGAGACCTTAGTTCTATTCCAGAGGTATTGAGAGAGTACTTTTTTCCTGCAGTAGGTGCTATCTTGAAAGAGAACTCCTTTAATATATTAACACTTCTTGTCATTCGGCGAACAGCTGAGTCTTCCAAAAGGGGTTACATATGATTAATAATAAACAAACACTTTCCATACTTAGGAGGGCTTGTTTGCTAAAGATGATGATAGTGAATATGTAGGTGTAATCCAATGGGAGTCTTGAACCTAACCTGATGAGCGTTGGGATCTTTAGAAAATATGCCCAAGCTACCATAAGGGGATCTAACCCGGGACCCCTAAACCTGTAGCTAGGTGCACTGACCACTACACCATGGGGCTGGATCTTGTTACCATAGGCATTTACATATCAATTTACCGACATACTACTCTCATCCTTGATTCCTGAGCAAAAAAAAACATTTTATAATATATATATATATATATATATATATATACAAATTACTTTTGTAGAAATAGAATATATGGTTTACTAAACAAAGAGTGTTATTTAATATAATATTATAATTAATTTGGAAATACACTTGAGAGCATAAAACACTATAGGCCCTTATGTATGAAGCAACTTTTTTGAAGATTTAGTCTATTGATATAAGTATTTTGATTGTTTCTTTGATACAATAATTATAATATATTGTATTGCTAACCAACATAAATATATCTATTAATATATCATTTATTTTGTAATAGCTATTAATAATAATATTTAGCACCGCGTATTACTACCCGTTCGGGTTATACGCTTTAAGTACTAATTACTCTAATGGACTAGGAATTGGGAAGGTTGAATTAGAGGAAGTGAACCCGCATTTGCATGGAGTGAGAGTGGAAAACCATTTAGGAAAAACCACCCCCAGTTCACCCGACCGAGATTCAAACCTCGATCTCCCCGTCCTCAGCAGTCGAGCTCAACACGACAAGCGTGTTAGCCAACTACGCCACCGAGGCGGGTGTGTAATAGCTATTGAAAAATAATCTACACGAGTGTAAGGTGCATTTGTTTTGTAAATAGTATAACTTGGTAGTTAAAAAGGTTTTGTTTGTCTTTATGCCAAGGATATGAAATATTTTTGTGTAAGTATTAAAATAAATATTTAATGAACGGGTGCAATACATAACAAATTTAATATGTTTTGAAAATTATATTTCCTATAGGAAAAACATTCGCTGGTAATTTGGGACAATAGTTAGTTGTGTGTTTCCAAAAACACTAAGGGATCTAAGCCTCAATTCACTAGTTTGCCAGTTATAAAAAGGCTGACTTTTGAATCTTGGTCTTGTGAACTGGGCTGCTTTTCACGTGTGATTGATCACTGTTATTTATTTGTTGTTTTTGCATTCCTTCATTAATTTTATATATTTAGCTAACGGCAGTGGACACTCGATAGTTATAGCTCACTCGCGCGGGCTAACCATGGAGTATTTTTCCTAATCCCTAGTCAATATTTTATAAGTATGAACTAAATATAAATAACTGATTAAATACCACAGCTGTTATATTCAATTGTTAATTACGGTTATAGACATCCAAATGTTATATTCTTTATTTATGAAAAATGAAACCTATAAACGGGCTCGATACCCGTATTCAGATGTAATTTTTCGGTTTAAATAATATAAATATATAAAACATTACAATGGTATCTAAACCGGTGTTATTAAATTTCAAACCTTATTTTTCCGAACAGTTTGTGTCAGAATCCAAAGTCAGAAATCTAAAATCAATGTTTTTCATACGGGAAGATTTCTTGGTCCACTGCGTTTTTTTTACCACCCGTTAGAGCTTTCCAAATATTTACACAAATGGAAGGCGAGTGTGAGGGAACAGGAAGGTAGAATTTATAGGAGGTATACTGACATTTGCATGAAGAAAAATAGGAAGCAGTTTGAGGAAAAACACCTTATTACACCCGGCCAGGAATAAAACCGCAACCTCCCCGTTTTTGGCTAACCAGATAAGATGTTAAGGTCACCGTGCTTTAATGTGCTCCCACTGGTGCGGATATTGACGTTATTATAATCCTTCGAAATCTTTAATTGGCTATATATTTTTTATTTGGCAACGCGTCTTACTATCTGTTCAGACTACACGCATATGTACTAATTACGCTCATGAGCTAAATATGAGTAAGGTTGAAATAATAGGAAGTGAACCCGCAGTTGCGTGGAGGAAGAGTAGAAACCGATTTTGGAAGGAAAAAAAACACCCTCAGTACACCTGTCCTAGACTTGAACCCCGATCTCCTCGTCATAGGCAATCTAGTCTAGAACAAGAGTGAAACCTTAGCTCAAGCGGCCACCAAAACATGTCTTGGCAATATATATCGGTGATTAAAACTAATAGGTTATTTTTCTTAGTTTTTAGTCGACTCCATAAATTATTTGTACTATATATTAATGAAATGTATTTTTTTTAAAAGAATACTGTTTACTTTCTTAATTTATGTAAGCTACAACAAAACGTGTTACACTTCTGTTGAATATGGATTTATTAAAAAATAGGTACTCTTTGAATACAAATAAATGCATTAGTCAAGGCGACTGTATGAATAAAGCAAAAACAAAACGATTATACTGTTCTAATTGGAGGAAAATCTAAAGTTAATTTTAGAACTGTAAGCTAAATATTATTTATAAGAGGTTTTATATCAAATAGATGAGAAGATAATAAGAATAAATGACTAGGCATTAAATTCATATGTCAAATTTTTAAATATATATATATATATATTAGTTTTCAAAACCGACTTAAGAACTTATAACTTTCATATCTAATACGTTAAAGGACATTGAATGAAGAAGATGACATGTTACAATTATTTATATACGAGGAAAATTCTGATTTGGATTCCATTTTTGAAGGAAGACTTAAGGGATGGACTTTTTAGGTCGTACAAGTATCAACCATCTTTTCATCTTCCGTCACCGTAAACAATACTTTAAGGTCACATTATGTTGTTAAACTTTTTTTAAACAGTAGTTATCACCTCGGTGACCGAGACTAGAATTCTTTCAAAGTTGCAGATGAGTTCGTTGACAATTGACGTCAGCATCTGTTACTTGTAATATAAATTATTCCATAAACTAACTTGTTGAACCGTTCTTTGCGACATTCGCACTGAGATGGTCGCAAGCTTATCCTCAATAAAATTGACCTTTAGTAATACACCACCAAAGATAAAATATATTATATTGTTTTTTTGTTCATTATATTATAAATTATAATTATTGATTAGATTTTTGCATCCACACGGTTTCCTATACTTGTTTTAAATATAAATCTACCCATATTTGCTTGGAAGGTAAGTTGGAAACCATTTAAGAAACTAAAAATAGCTATGTTCTGTATACAAACATCATTAACCCAGAAAGTGATAGTGAACACGTATCAAGTAAAATGAAAACAGTTGCAAGTAAGTAAATGAAGAAAAGTGGTAGGATGAATGACGTTATGAATAATATGAGGTTATGTAGCCACAAGACTGGCCTAGGCAATGAATGTTTGCAGTTTAATTGTTTTAAAAGGATTTCTGACATACAAAGAAAACGTATAATTCAGTCAAATGACAAGCAAGCTATGATGAACAAAACTTATATCTGGTTGTTTCAATATCAGTTAATGCTGTTAAAAAAACATAGACCCAGGAAAGAAGAAAACAGTGCAAAATTTCATGAAAATGTTTACACCACAAGGTTGAAGATTGTGATGATAATTCTGTCATTGAAGTTTCATTGTGTGTATGAAGGCTTTTATATACATCCATGGAATAACTTCAAGGATGGTACATGCATTACAGACATCGTGTAAGAAGACTTTACTGACAGCAAAAAATAAGCGGTGGAGATACAGTCACTCACATTTTAAAATGCCTCCTGTTGTTGAGAAAAGTGTAACCAATCACTTATCTTCTTTTAAGGGTAGGTTTTGTCCTAAAAGTGATCAAATATACATTCCCGATGTGTTGAATATGAAGAAAGCGTATGATAAAACTTACCAACAGTGTCCTTTAAGTATTACAGAACTATTTTTAATACACAGTTTAACATAAGTTTCGATTACCCAAGATGTGATATTTGTACCAGCTGTGACAAGTACCAATGAAGAAGAAAGTTGCAGAAAATAAATCACCGAATAACTTATTATCAGATAGATAGTATAATGTTATGATTCTGAGTATCATTTTACAGATCTCCTACCAATTTCATATGAGAGGTTTATAGACGTGTAACACCTGAATACAATTTTGTGGGCAAGAGGCCAGGGATTTCTATAGTATGCTTCCGCATAGAGATAAAGACAGCAAAAGGAAAGGTAAAGAATCACAGTGGCAAGAGATGAGTGAATTTTATTTCTCTATAATAACTTTCTTAGTGACTCACACGTAACGTGTACTATTAGTAGGTTTTTATAAGTGATAAATGTCTAAACAAGATATTCATTACTCTTGGACTTTTTTCATACATTCAAAGTTTCTGCACTTTTTTTTTATTATTATTTAATACTAATTATTTTTTAATTAATTATTTTATTTTTATTTATTAAGTTTAATAAAACCCGTACACCTTTATTCACTCTGTTAATAGATTTTTTTAGTGACTTTGTAATTCTTGTGATTTATAAAATCAGTAAAATTTAAATAAATTTAATTTAATATGTTAGCATGTGGTGAGAAAAATTCTATACTGGTAAGCTTTGACCTGGCCATCAAAAATAAAGATCACACTCCACCACTGGCTATGAGTATATATGTATATATATATTTTTAAATAACTTTAGATATGAAAATGACTGTTATAACTTTTTGTGGAAAGAGATTCTTCTTTTTGGTCAATGTTTTTGTAACATCGTATTTTATTTCATTTGGGCTATGGTGGAATGTTTCTACAAAAATTTATATTATTTGGTTTCACAAATCTTAAAAGTTTTTAGTGTCTATATTTTAAAATTAAAAGGAGGGAAAGCTTATAGGGGCTATCGTATCATTTCTTTAGTCTAAACACTTTATTTATAATCCACCGCATTAGATCAGTTTGCAGTGTCTTCTTAGCTCTAGAGTCCCACGTTTGACTTTAATAAAAGTATTCATCACCAGGAAAATAGATACAGTATTTTATTTTAAAATTTACAATCAAAGAGCAGATACTATGTCTGTTGTGTATATAAATTACTTTGAAAATATTTAGAGGTATAACTAATTTGTATGAAATAAATTTGAAATTTTGTTGGAATAAATGTCAATTAATTATAATATATGCTATGGTTCATTCCCCACAAATTTTCTCATATTGAATATATTTTTAACTTCAAAGATTATTTTGAAATATAGATTTTGAGTAAACCACCCTTAGTTATGTTTTCCTATTAAAACATAATTAGCTTGTTAATCACAATAAACACTATTTATGTCACTTTCAAACCAATTTATTTTCAATTTAAAAAAATCTTATTTTATAAAATAAATCATTTGTAAATAACCCTATGATTATTTGTTATTAAAATAAATAAAACATATTCTTATATATCATAAAAACTATTCTTTTATTACCAAATTAGAATTCAATCTGGTTTTTATTTGATTGAGAGAGAGAGAGAGAGAATTAATCATTTTGATGTGTGCGTAAGTAGACATGGTGAGATCCTACCTGATGCTGAAGATCCGGTGAAGCAGGAACCCAAGTAGGCCTACCTGGGTTTGAGATGGGATTATCTTGGTGAATTCTGATCAGACGCACATTTATACAAGTTAGGGTGAGAGTGGGTTTATTTTATTTAACGAAAGAAAGTGCAAGACACGAAGAGAAACTGAGAAGTTGAGCCGCGGTGGTGACGCACGTCCACCTTTGAGAAAAACACTTTGTGGCCTACAGTAGCCCCATGGCTTCTTTGGTGTTGACTGACAGCTCACAGCTGACGGCTTTGAAAAGTTATCAGACCAAATTATATATGTAATCAATGTTTATCTTTGTTGTGAGTGTTTTATTAAAACTAAATAATATTTAAATGTGCTTCATTATATGTAAGTATTATTAAGTGTGATGATAAATAGCACATGACCATTTATTAGTTTAAAAATATATATTATCGTACAAATTGAAACTACTAAATGTTTCTAGATTGATTCAAGGGAATCTGGTTTTTGATCTCTTTATTAATATCCAACCAGCATAAAGAGTGAGCCAAGTTATCATTCACAAATACAGTATTATTTCAAATATAGTTCAAGTTTGATTCATATAGAACAAACTACATAAGCTATACATTATCTGTTATCGTCTGACTATTGATCTAGATTAATATGATTGAATTAAATATAATTCAATTGTGTTAATATAGAGATATACTGAGCCAATTTGTCAATAGCTTTGATCCTATTAATACGTATGTTAGAACGTATTAACCTTACTCGCATTTAATTTGGAAAATATGCAGTAAACTGAATGTATATTATAACTCACATCTCATAGCAGTAGTATTTATCGATTACAAATTACTATGTTTTCCGGATTATGTACAGTCCGTACATTGAAAGTCTTATAATTTAAAAAAATTTAAACAATGCTTTATAAATGCTAGTAAAATTAAATAACATATATATTAGATGTAACATGAATGATGTATTATAAATATTATATTTTGTTTAATATATAATATAATATTTTGTATATTATATAAATTGTATACTATATATAATACATAAAATATATCTATTTTAATGTTCACACTCAACAATATATTTGGCAATAAATGGAAGTTCACTATTTATATTTATTTTGTCCTCTTCCTTTATATTCCTTTTGACTTGCAGATACCGCTATTTGTCAACGCCACTTTTAGCTTTCACATCTTCCTTCTCACTCACACAAATAACCCTTTATAAAATACTTTCACTAAAATAAAAAATTGAAAGTTTAAAATGCTATATTTGTTCATAAAGCTATTTAGAGCGTGAAACACCAGCAGACTGTACCAAGTGTTCACAGAATTTAAATAGTACAAACATGCTCTGGAAAAAATTGGAATAAGATATGCATTTCAGTGAACCAATAAAAACTTTTATAAAGTTAGATATTTTTAACAGCTAGAGAAAGAGATCGTGTTTTTTAATCAATCTCTAGTGACAGAAAAGATACTTAAGTAAAAACAACAAATCTAATATATATATATAAGCTATAAGTGAATGATTTACTAAAATAAATATAATGGCTTTGATAATAAAAGTTGGTTTATATTAAATGTTACTGTTTTTTGTAAAATGCATTTATGTCAGTTGTTCTATGTACACGTGAAATATTAATACAACCCTTTTAGTTATCAATGTTGCACTAAAAAAAATACACTGACGTGTTAGAAATAAAATTAAACAGCACAATTTCATTTGCTACTAAAATAATAAACTTGAAGGTTTATGAAACATCATTTTATAATTTCTTACAAGCTACAAGTTAATTGTATTTTAAATTCTAGAATGTACTTTTATGAAGCAAGCACCAGCTCGTCCCAATTCGTACTAATGGGCTAGTTTTCTTGTCATACTTAGTAAGCCTCAAGCGTGGTGCTTTACTAAATACAAAACAGGAATATGAAACTGGCCCATTATATTCTGGTCTAGGTAGGTTTTGTCCTATGTTTGGTATAGCGCCATGAACTAATTTTGAAATGGTATGATAAAGACAAAAATCATTAACTTAATATTTTTGGTTCAACATTTAAATAAAACATTTTTCAGTTCCAATTTTACAATAAAGTTTTTAAACACTTTACTTCCTTAAAAACCATGGTTAGTGATTTTAGTACAAAAATTTCGAATTGTAAAAATCCGAACATCATGAATCTGAAAGCAGAGTTTCACCAAAGATTCACAAAGTTTGTAAAACTAATAGGTTGCAATATTTATTTAAAATTATTTTTCTCCTTGTGATGCTGAAGATAGATATCAGGAAAGGAAACTCATTACAAATTAAAATTCTGCTCTTCATAAGACACACTGCCTTTGGCAACTATCCAGTGTTTAGAAGTATTCGCATGTCTTATGTTTCATAATAATCGTATGGTTAGTATGCAATTTTATAATATTTATAAAAAAAATTAGGTATCTTAGTTTAAAAATATATATATTTTACTTATTCTATATTTATTCATTTGACTGTAGGGAACAGAAGTATTTGAATAAATGTTGAATTTATGGAATTAAAATTAAACCTATAGATGAAAGCAATAAAAATGATAGTGGATACACCATAGTTGATCACGGAACTTACGATAAGTTTGTAAGTCGATCGGGCCCCAGATATGTTGCTGACCCCTGAATTGAGGTATCACTCTCACAATAAACTGGACTGTCGATGACGGGGAGATTGGGCAGGGTTTGAATCCATTTTGGTTGTACCAAGGTTATTTTTTCCTAAATGGTTTCCCACAAAGGTGGGTGAAATAATTCAAAGTTCAACCAAAATCATCCAATTAACGTAATTAGCTAATATGCTTGTAGCCTAATGGGTATGAAACTCTGTGACCAAAAATACTTAACCATATGCACGGAATAAAAACGTCAATCAATATAAGAGAAACACAATAATGGTGTAGCCTATGTATTATTATCTGACCATACAATCATCACAATATATAAACTAGATTATTATTATTATTAGCACCACGTCTTACTACCCGTTAGGGTTGTACAGACTTACTCTAATGTGTAGTGGTAGGATGACTGTGAGATAAAATGGAGGACCTACAGTTTAAAGGGGGATCCGAACCACGGTGAAGGCTTGGCATTCACAAGATGTGATTAATACACGTCTTGTCAGAGGGGAAGGAAGGGTTTGGAAATATAAACTAAATGAACGAGGAATGAGTTAGATAATATATAGAGGAGATATTATAAAATATACGTGGGTAAAATGTGCAAAATAATTTTGGAGAGAATACCTCAGTAATTTCAGAATGGACATAAACCACAAGCTCCCCAGTAGCTTTCAAACCAAACCAGCGAGAATGACGCCTTAGTCCACATTTCCACTGGTGCAGGTGACAGCAATAAAACATAACCATCATTGTCAGAAATTTTCATTGTCTGACCCTATAGACCCTACTACGGCTTATAGCCTTGGTACTTAACTTCTTAATAACCTAAAGGTAGAGATAATTTCAAATTGTTTTATAATTAGAAAAACAAAATTGTACACTGTATCTAACTACCCATTTGGCCTGTCTGCATATTTATTCCAATGGCTCAGGGATGATAGAGGTAGAATTAATAGGAAACGCGCCTGCATATATGCAGAAAAATAGTGAAAACCCATTCAGCAAAATACCACTACAAGTCAATGTATATAGCGATAGTGGTGCTTTTAGAGTATTCGACCAATAACAAGAGCAAAAATCTATTAGAGAAACAATAATATATAGTGAAATATCATAGAGTTATTGAAAGAAGCTTTTTTTATTCAGTAAGGGTTTAATAATAAAAAATGTCTTTATTACTAAGTCTGGTCACGACACTATTAATATTTGTGTCAGAGAATAGCTTAGAATCGCGATTCATATTTGAAAAGGCATAATTTAAGAGGGAATGTATATTAGAGTAGAATAGGCTTATTAATATTGTATGAATGAATATATTAAACAAATATCGTGTAGAAATATGGATATATTAGTGTAAAAATAAAAAATCACAAAAAATCTATCCTATTCACAAGTCACATAACATCGGAGTAGGTCTAGTGAGACTCTCCCATAATCCATTATTGATCAGTTTTCTATCTCTATAGGATTTAGGATGTTGGTGGGGTCTTCTTGGATCAGTTAAGTAATCCCCAAACCCTCAGATTAGAATATTGGATAAACTGTCCCCTGGCCGTAAAATACTGTGATAACTTAACTTAAAAAGTGATAAATCACTTTGTTAAAAGAAATTGTAGTATTAAAACTAAATTTCATAATTAGCTATAAAATTTCATTATGTTTGAATTATAAATAGTTCTACACCCTTCTTATTCAACAAATATTAAAATAATAATAATAATTACATACCACAGCCCGTTAACTGATAATTTTTTCCTTTCTAAATGCCTCTAAACATTGGTTGAAGATTTATCAGTAAGTAAACACAATTAGTTCATAGTAAACTATAACTATAAAGTCCAAAATGAATAGTTTTGACATGTTGAGTGTCTGAAACAAAATATATAATGAAGAAACACTTAAAAGTAATAAATAAACGTTCTTCTTAAATTGCTAGGAATCTTTTGGGATTAAAGGTTGCAGTGCAAAGTACTTTTTTTTATATAAAGATTGCATTTATAAAACTCTAAAACCACTACAATAAATAATCCTTAAATATTTACTGTTAAGACCTTTAAAAATTTATTATTAATTTAAGGTAAGCTTTAATAATGTTTCTAAGCTTCTAATGTTCTCAGAACCGAAACACTTCGCGTGGAGCATCGTGGAAGACAAGCTAATCTCACCTTTGTATAGCCTTTAAATCATAATAATCTTAATACTTGTAATCCTCTAAGGACATAAACGTTGCTTTTAAATACAGTTGGTCATAAACCCGATTGAAAATAAGAAACCGCTTCTTAAAAACACGGGATTAATGAACCCCTACAAGGCACCTACGCATTAACTACTCATAAGTTTTTTCAAAGGAAAGCATAGTTATTAGACATTAAAAATTTTCTGGCTATTATATTGCATTGACGGTTTTGTTTCTTAGTAGTTTTTGGATGAAATAAAGGGGTTATAAATTAAATTCTAGCGTTTGATTTTTCTGAAACCCTGGTAATTTAAATATTTTGTTAATGAAGGAAAAGCGCATAGTTTCCAGATTATTGTCTCCATGGTTTTTATAAACCCAATACCCGTGCATCGCATCTTACTACCCGGCCAAGTAGTATTTATATTTACTATGAAGAGGCTCGGGATTAAAACTGGTGTAATGTATGGAAAAATTACCTGCATTTACGTGGAGAGAGTATGTAAAACATAATAGAAAAAAACTCTGAGCATTTGGACTTGATAAGAACTCTAAACTCATCATCGTCAGAAAATTATACAGGATGAGATTGAAGACTTTTTCCACGCTCCTCTTCGTTCGGGTGTAAGCTGGTAGCGTTGTTATTTTAATTTTTAATCACGTCAATTTTTAAACAATACTAGGGTCAACATTTCTAGAAAGCTTTTAAAATAAAGCATAATTTGACAAATTATTTTTGGCAAATTTTGGCGCAATCATCGCTAATGGTAGCGGCCACTTGGTTGGTATAGCTCACTTGTGGGCTCCCAATATGGAGTTTTATAATAGAATTAATATATATATATAGAGAGAGTTATATATTATTAAGAGTTTATTAGGGTATAAATATAAATAAGTTTAACATATTTATAAATCCATGCAAATAATTTTATTATAAATTTTGTTTGTGCATAATTTGAGCGAAAGACGCTGAATAAAGCTCACTTTTGTTTATAGTCATATTAATAATAGTAATAAATCAATTCATATTTCCTCTATTGTAGTGCTGAACAACAGTCACATGACCCGCTTTGGTGGCCACTTAGTCTATGGCATTACTCTCAAAATATACTAGACTGTTGAATACGGGAAGATCTGGGTTCGATCCCAGCCAGGTTTACTGATAGCGGTTTTTCCTACATGGTGTTCTCCTATCCCCCACGCAAATGCAGGTACTTTTCCTATAAATTAAAACTTTCCAATCCTTAACAAATTAGTGTAACTAGTATATAGGGCATCCGACCCTAAAATGTAGTAAGACGTGGTGCTTGAAAAAAGTCATAAGTCCTATAACAGGCCAGAACTGAATCTGACATGTAAGCATAACTTACAAAATAAAATATAACAATCATAGCTAAATATTACAAAAAGTGTTAACAACAAATACGAAAAATAATAATAATAAACTACATTAATAAGAGAAGTAGTAAAAATCCCTACACATTGTCATTATTTTAAAAACAAAAATAAACAGTAAGCAGAATAATGTAGATTTACCTAATTGATGATTATGATAAAAATAATTTAAAAAATAAATGTAATAGCTACAAATTATAATCCCCCAGTGTTATTTTAAATTGTTTATTATAAGTCCTGACAAATATAACTAACAAATTGTGAGAGAATAGTAATATATCAAAATTTTAATAACTGTACGTTTTAATTTGATAAAATCAAGATACAAGATTTTGTTCAATATTGTAAAATTTAAGAAAACTAAAATAAACCATTTAAGAATAGTATGATAAAAGAAAATAGTTTAAAAAATTAAATTCATCTAAAAACATAAGAAGCATATCTTAAGTTTAAATAAAAATGTATAGGATTTTGTTTGGCTTATCATAATGTGTGTTATAGTGACGTGATTTCACAGCTAATTCGGAAAACCTACAATAATCTGAGATGGTAACTATTTGAAACATTTTCTTGAGCAGGGATTCAAATCGGATCTTAGGATTAAATTTATAGCGCCTTAACCTACTAAACTAATTGAGGACTTTTAAAAAAAATCAGATATTCATCTATTAAACTCTCCGAGAACTCCAGAGCCATGAGTACAAAAGACAGCTTCAAGTTTACTGATAGAATCATCAATTAATTTTATTATATTAGTGTGTGCAGCCCAAATTTAATACACAATGTATTATTGCTATATGGAAATATTAACTCCTGGGGTTCAAATTAATGTCGCTATATATGTATTAAAATATAAACTAAAGATTCAGACAACTATGGCAAAAATAGATATTACGTCTTTGACAACTCAGACTTCGTGACACCACATTTGTGCAGGCTATTTATACAAAACTTTTACGCTTTCCTGATAGTATTAGTTTTCTAAGTAAAATAACTTAGCATAGTTCTTCAATATCACTGCCACCCTTGTTCCTAAAAATGGCATCAATGTCATTTTCACTTAAACACTCAATACTTTTGCTTTCCCTTGCTTTATGATAAAATTCATTGTTAAACTTTTAGTTTATTTAACGACATGTTTAAATTAGCATTATACATATGATTACATAAGAACATTATTCACTATGGATCATGATAATAGATCAAATAAAATATATTTCTAGCACTAGACTCAAACCAGTAAAAAATATACCTATTGGAGTTTAATTTTTTAAATGTGAACTTAAAAAATATTGTTATAATTGCGTGTGTTTCAACCAACCAGCACTTTATTTAACTCTATTTAAGATGTATATAATCATATAAGCTTGCTTTTGAACCTAAATATTTTAAATGTGAACTTGGTTTGAATTGAATCCAAGTTATTCAAACATGTGTTTGCTAAACGGTCCGTAGGGCAAGCTTTGTCTGTAATATACTAGTCATTTCAGTTTTCATTACTTTAAATCTATTTATGAACCATAATTAATAATTTGTAATGTGGATTTATTTGGTGCGATAAAAATATGCTTTTCTTTTTCAAATAAAAAAACTTTACTATCCTGCCATTTCTCTGTTACGAGATGTAAAATACCATTCCTTCCTTTTGCATTATAATATCTAACCCTTGAAATATTCTGAACTAGTTTCGCAAAAATGGCCATCCATTGTTATTCATATATTTCCTTTTTATTGTTTTTTAACAAGTAGTAGAAAGTAGGAATTTTTTTCATCGCGTGACATTTTCTATGTTTCAAAAGTTATATAAAAATACTTTCTGAATTCATCGATTCGTTAGTCAAAAGGTTTACTTCAAAGGATTGCTACGATTCACTATTTTATTTTATAATGAAGTACGTACAGAAGCTGCATAAAATGTAGCAACCTGAATATTTTATTCAGTAATGAAAATACCTCAAAACGTCCCAAGCTTCAACACAGTAAACACACAAAATCATATTACTAAATTAATTATCTATTTTGTTCAATTATTGAGATGTAGTTTCTCGCTCTAATATTTGAAAAAATATATTAAGTCGACAAAAAAACTGTCTGGTAACAAATTATTATGGCAAAGGTGATTACATAAAAACTGTGCCAAATAACATGGACGTCGTAATTAATCAACTAAATAATTATGCACAACTTTAGCCAAGTAAGGTTGCAGGCAATATACACATTTTATTTCTATAGCCAAATTCCTTTGGCCCTGCTGTATTCCTTTTTTGCAAAACTTTTATTTTAGCCTATAGAATAGCAACCCTCACATGACTCCAATCACCACACACACTCATACACATATTCCCACACACACACACATAGTGAGAGAACAAAGCGTGTGGTACCGCCGTTCGTTCCGATCAATGTATGACACGAATCATCTATCGGAGTCTCGCCTCCCACACACGCTAGCTCCCCCTTCCCGCCCTCATCCCTTAACAACCCCTACCCTCAGTATACCGTGTGAGAGCTGTAATTTAATCTGCACTCACCGGGCCGTATAAGCTCTACCCAATGTCCGTGGCGCATTACATTAACTAGAGGCACTGCAGATGATGGAAGTTATTGGTTCGTGATTGCCCGGCTCTGTTATATATTGTATGAGCACTATACACGTTTCATAACGCCCTGACTTTCGACAGACGATATGAACGACGCTTTGTAGTTATGAGAGGAGGAAAGGGACACGGTGTTCAGTTGAGATGATATTGGGAACGGCCTCACGTAGGCCATGGCATAGATTCCTAATAGTACCATAACAAGAGTAATATGGTCACATCACAAAAGCAATAACCTTTAAAGTGTATGTAAAATAGTAGGTAGTTGTAGAGAAGCCTACAGTCACACGGTTCGTGTCTTACAGTTGTAAAAATTTACACTAACTATCAATAGTGATAACTTTGGAGCACATAACTTCCAGTTTAAGTTCATAAAGTTATAGCGGGTGACTTTATAAAATAAAGGAAAAAATCTCCTTAGCTAATAGTTTTATTATCTTTTTTTTTTGTACGAACTGTAAGGAAATATTTTTTCAAGACAATGCTTAAACTAGCTCTACTAAGGAAACACCATGAGAAGGGATATATGTACGTATATATATATATGCAGTGCGTCCTACTAAACATTCGGATTATACGCTTATGTACTATTCCCTCTATTATTATTATTAGCACCGCGTCTTACTACCCGTTCTGGTTATACGCACTTACGCTAATGTGTAATGGTAGGGTGATTGTGAGATGAAATGGAGGACCTACAGTTTAACGTGGAATCCGAACCACGGTGGAGGCCTGGTATTCCCCACATTCTCAAGATGTCTTGTCAGAGGTGAAGGAAGGGCTGGGTAATCAGATAAATCAGTGCACGGACCGAGGATTGAACCCCGGCCGCCAGCATAGAAGTCTGACACCTTACCCCTAGACCACCAGGTCACCGACTATTCCCTCTAATAAGCTAGGGATTAAGGAGGTATCATTTAGCGGAAGTATACCCGCATTTGTGTGGAGGAAGAGTGGATAACAATTTAGGGAAAACCACCCTCAGTAGACCTGAATTAATTCTAACCCCAAACTTCCTTTCATCGGTATTATAGTCCATTGTGACGCCAGAAAAGTGGGTGACGGTAATACTATCCAGTAAGTTACTATATTTAGTGTTTTTCAGTTTGCAAATGTCTTGCTACTGACCAGGGAAACTCACATATTTATCCTTATAAAGTTGGTAAATTAAACCATTCAAGAAGAAACACTTTAAATCACCAGGATGGAATTCGGAACCAGACCTCCTCAACACAGGCAAACCAGTCTAAATGACTTTAGAGTTTAGTCTACGTGCCCAACGATGCGATACAGTACTAATTATTATTTTATTGTTCAGGCCATACTTAAATACACATCTTTTTGCACTATTATAATATATATTTATAATAATTACAAGCTATATATAGTAATTCAGTGATTTCAAATTCATTCTGCTCGCGAATTATAATCATACGCGATATTTCATGCATTTCAGTTCTCATTGGGTTAAGTAATGACTGTATGGAGCTTTAATCTAGCTGGATATAAAAATGAGCAATACACAATGAAATATTTATAATATTTAAAATAATTTTTAAATTATAAGCAGGCTAATCACGTTTAAATTATATAAATTTAATTATATATAAGATCTGTTGATTTTAGACTTTGATGAATTTATTTTATTAAGTTTTGTAGAACATAATGCCATTATTTCTATTTAATTTTATTTCTTAACCTAGACTAAGTCATTAATTTTATCTATTAGAACGAATTGTTAGTTGCAAATATAGATTTGAAATGTCAATTTCATTAATTTTCTCTTGTTCAGCGTACCGATCTTGTGGAATGTACAAAGCAGAGTTTGAAAGGTTAAGTGACCTTGACTAATTATTTACTCGCCTTATTTAAGCCATCTTTCTTAGCTTGTTGATGTTGCTATAGAGGAATGAGCGGCATTGATAATTGATATTATTTCCAAGAAACTAAAGTGGTCTTCTGCTTTTTATTTTCTTCCCATTGTCAGTTAAATCTTGAAAAAATATTCTCTTGACTTTGTGATTGAATACAGATTTTAAGAGAGATGCTTCTGCTGTTACATCACAACAGGTCATGATATTTTTACATATTGTTTATATAAATATTATTATTATATTTTGTGCTTAACTTATCTCGCAATCAGTACCCTAAGTGTTTAAAACTACCTAACTAAAGTACAAACAAAACGTTGCTGGAAAATTATCTTTGTTTTTGATATGGGATTTTTATTTGTTCGTTAATTGCTATAGATTTCATCCCTAACTCAGTCGGTAGTGTGTCTGTCTACTGAGCTGAGGGTCCAGAGTTCAATTTTTGGTATTACCGAAAATGTATTATTGATGAAAATATGGATTTACCCTTTCACATTGATAAACTGACGGCCGGGGAATAGATATTGTGCTTGTTTTAATCTTAAGATAAATTATAAGTCATCTCAGGCTACGACAGGCCTAGCCAGACGATAGTTGAAAATGTATGGCTTTAATAAAAAACTGACCCAGACCACAGGCTGGAAACAGTAATGGATGTAAAAAAATTGTTACAGATTTCACTACACTGACTGACTCCGAAATCATACTATCATAGTAAATGCTATGATATATTGGTTGTCATGTATCAACCGAAAAGTTTATTGACAACGAGTGGTTGAGCATAAGGACAATTTATTAATAAATAACTGCAGCACTATTGTCCTAGAGAATGTAAATAAATACTTTCGCAGAAAAATATGCACGAGTAGACACAGTTTGGATTCAAACTCAAGTCGGAGTCAGGTCAAAGACAGAAAAATAGTGGAGATGAGCTATCTCGGCCAGTAACGCATGTCAAAATTAAAACAATAATTTTCTGTTTTCCTACTCCAAAATCTTTAAATTAGGGCAAATTTTACTATAAACAAATATAAAAACCCGCTTTGGTGGCCGATTGGTCAACGCACCACCCTCGTGGTAGACTGGAATGGTATGACGAGGAGATCGAGGTTTGATTCTCAGTCGGGTGTTCTAAGGATGGCTTATAAAAAAAAATCCACCCTACCTCCACGCAAATGTGGGTACACTTCCTACTCCCTAAAACATTAGTGTAATTAGTACATAACATTGTGCTAAAAAAAAGTTTACGTAGAAAACCGCATTGGTAGTCATTATCTAATTAGTCTGTATTTACGGTGACAGGGAGATGGTTGGAAACTCGATAAGTTGTGATGAGGGTTTTTTTCCATAAAGAGTTTCCAAATCTCTAACTCCATGCAAATGCAGTAACATCTCCTTTAAAATGTTCCCTCCTCATCCCAATTCCATTGGCGTAATTAATATGGGCGTCGAGCCTAATCGAGTACTTGATAAACTCTTGTGAAAATGAGTTTGAAAGTGTTCACAAACAAAATATATACATATGAATATGTTGAGTTACACATAAAAATTGACAAACATGTTTAATCCTATTACCTAAAATAAGTTATATCTATTTCAAAAATAAATATAACTATAAATGTTCTAATAGACAACATATGTATCTATTTTTTTATTTAAATGTTACCAATATACTACCAGCATTAATTGAAAGCTGGTTTACGTATATGCCCAAACCTAGCCAATCTGTAGAATGTTGATTACTTGTTTACAATTTTAAATCAAATTACTTTCAAATAATTTGTTTTAGTAAGCTACCAACTCATTAAATAACGTATTAAAAATAAGTTTAAAAACCACAAGAGTTTAAAAAAAACTAATTTTAAAATATGTAATTTATAATTTAAAAAAATAGAAAGTAAAATATTTGTTCAAAAATATATTTAGGGTCCTACCATGGCTAAGAGCATCAAGTATCTAAAATGAAGTGTAGATTTACAAAAATCACTATATCATATTATCACAATATTATTAGTGTTATTTTATAGGTGTTAGTATTTCTATTAAAAGCGACAGGTGTAAATTAAGTAATTTGAAAGATGAATGCGTGAAAATAGATCTAGTGACCATTAGCAAGAAAATTAGATGTGGCTTGTCTTAGAGTCGTGATGCTTTATTTTATGATGGTTGTTTTTAAGAAAAACTAAAGTATGGTTTTAATTTCACAAAGCTATCTGTATTCTGAAGGCCCAAGTAGCAATGTATTTGGGACAAAACCATAAAATAAGTGGTTTTTTTTTACCGTGACATGATACTCCTCTGAATTATTAACATACAATTATTATGATAATTGAATAAGGATGAGTAATTTAAAATTTTGGAAGACATGTACATGCATTTGCATGGAAGGATAGTGGGAAAACATATTGAGGGAGGGGGGACCTCAGAATACCCAAATGGAAAGCCTGTTCTTCTTATCACTGGCCATACAGCTTAAAACGAGATTGGCGCGTTATACCTTGCGATCACTGATGCGGATTAAGTGGAAGAGAGGGTAAAATTATTGAATAAGCATATAATCCGGGATAACTTTGTACAAATTTATATAAGTAGAGAAATATAGCCGTGAGACCTTTAACCAGAGTATTGTAGTGCAATAGAGAAGGTTTTGGAACTGTTTCCCTTGTTTAACTGAATTTCAAACTTTTATAACATTTCTGAAGGCATGTAGTAAATAAATTATACACATCATCTAATGTTTATAAGAATAATAAATTATTACGCCGTATAGAGGGGTTTTAAAGTATTTGATTATGATTAATTTGCTATTTTTATGAACCTGTAACTTTCTAATATAGTTTACTATATTTCAATATGATGTGTCTACAAACATTGACTAATTGAGAGAACTCTTTATGGAATAGTATTCCATAATTGTATACCACTTTTATTTGTTCTATTTTATATATGAGTGGATAAGCCACCTAAAGTATATAAGATTCTCTGAAACAGTAATAAGAGGAAGATGCCATGGCATATTTAATAGAGATGTTATAGGTCTGCCGACACAGTGAGGCCATTAGGAGGCATACACAATAAAACAGGCTAGGGAAAATAATGTGGGATATTGGAAGACAAAACAGTGGCCCAAGAAACAAATTATTGATATTAGTGATATTAGTAAAAACGGATCAGGAAGAAAAGGAGGCTTTCAATATTAAACTCTGCGGAAAAACTGTACTGTCTTTACAGTTAAAGTAGGAACTAGTTAAATATTTTCTAGTAATGGGGAAAACTATTTTTGTGTCCTACTCTGCACAATGTGAGTAACGTGGCTGGTACACTTGCCATTCAAAATAATACTGGGCATCCTTTTTTAAATAGTAGTTCTAGGTAGGAATGGCCTCCACTATTTATGAAACGTTATCAAGATAAAGGGCCAGTTTCATAGTCAAATTTAGTACGCCTCAAGTGCGGCGCTACACTAAGTACATGACGACACCTACCTAAACCAGAAGGGAATGGGCCAGTTTCCTATGCGAGAACGGCCCATTCCATTCGAGTTTAGGTAGGTGTCGTCATGTACTTAGTGTAGCGCCGCACTTGAGGCATACTAAATCTGACTATAAAACTGGCCCAAATTGTCTTACATAAAAACTACAGCCACAAAATTCAATTGAGCAATAATTTTCAACAAGGAGAACATTGTCAAATCTTTCAATTGTTAAGATAGAATTTTATAAACATAATCACACTGTGGGCATAATATTTAACAATTTAGAAACTATCTTAAGTGAAGTCCCACATATCATTGCATCAAATAAAAAAAATTCACTATCATATCTTCATCCGAACGAGCTTTTATGGTGAAGGTCTTTACTTGCATGAACGCTAGTTGAATTTTTGTTCCACCCATGATTATTTCCCCCTGGAAATTCATGACTCTGAAGCTGATGGGAGAGGAGCTCCAACAGGTACCATTACTGCTTACCACACTCCAGGATGGATCCAGAAAAATATACCTACTCGGTGGTTTGTGCATTTTTTGAAAAAGGTAAATCCAAAAACAAAATATCCTTTGCTTTTGAGATTGGACGTGCATTACAGCCATTCTAGAAATATGGACGTTATAAATATGGATCTTGATAACCATGTTTACATTCTGTCTCCTTCGACATACTTCCCACAAAATACATCCTCTGGGCAATGACATTATTACTCCATTTTAAGACTATTATAGTGAGGTCATTTGTCTTTTGATGAAGGAAAATGGATGATTTTAATGCATTTTGCCATAGCTGAACTTTTCAATGAGGAATATTTGATGTATAAACCAAGGGTGATAGCTGTAAGTGAATCCTTTTTAAGGGTATTCAACCTCCAAATATGAATATTTTCTATGTTTCCAAATTAATTTCTTAAAATATAGAAGATAGCTTGTGTAAGCAATCATCACCTGATTCGTTGAACACTTTAGTGTTCACTACGGTGCCTAGTTCAGTGACCGTACTTATCTCATAAGTTGCGTTTACCTAAGCCACTCTTATCTCTCCTGTCCCTCCTCATAATATTTCTCCAATTTATAAAATGTTAGCGAAACAGAGAACAAGTGGAAAATCTGCTATATTAACCTCATTCCCTTATAAACAGGATCTGGAAGAGTTTGTTAATAAGAAGGCTGAAAACAACTCTCAAAATTCAGGATTAAAGGATAAAAAGAAGCCAAGTCAATGGGTAAGTAAATCTGCAAAAGCCGCAATTGCTTCTGAGTCCCGGTTCTATAAAATTATCCTATATAATCAGATCTGAACAAAGACGAAATAAGTAACAGAAATCCCTCTTCCGAATTTAGCATTCCAGAAGAAAATCCTCCGCCCAATGATGATGTAAAGTGCATATTTTTCTCCGTGAAATTTTCCGACAACTCAAGTTGGTATCAGTGATTACATACAGTGCATGCATGATATATCAGTTATGTGCTCATAGCGAATGTACTGGTTATTAAAGAAGAGTTTATGTTTGTGATTGTTACTAGTAATAGAAGAACTGTGCTCCTTATCCACACCAATTATATGCACTGAAACAAAATATATTATTACTTTCTCGCTATCTTACAGGTAGAGAAAGTATTGTGATCGTCAAAAAAATCAAACTCGAGATTTTGATGAATCGCGACGTATCATGCATGACCCCCCGAATCCGAAAAAGTGTTTTTTGCATTTCCGTCTGTCTGTCTGTACCTCCAACTAGAGCCTAAACTATTGTAATGATAGGGCTAAAACATGGTATCCAGGGTTTTCATAGGACTATCCCAGGGGTTTTTGGAATTTGATATCCAACCCTAAAATTAAGGGTAAGTTACTGAAGGGCAAAAAGAGAAAAAGTTGATTTTCTCAAAACAGCTTTAACGATTTTAATTAAATTTAATTTCTAAACATTTATAAATATTCCAAACAAAATGGCTACTCCCAATATTTCGGAAAAATGACTTTAAGTGCTCCAGTCTGATGCGTAAATTCTCATTTTGTATCATACCTCCAAAACTATTAAAGATATGAAATCATCATTATAAATACTCAGATCTATTTATAATACAAATATTTTATTCTAAGCATATTTTTATAAAACCAATAATTTTCAAGCTATACGCAAATATATATATATGTGTGTGTGTGTGTGTGTGTGTGTGTGCTATTTAACTTTTCTAACACTAAAGGTAAAGTATTGCGACCATAAAAAAAACTAAGCTGAGATGTTGATGGATGTCGACGTCTCATGACCCCCCGAACCCTAAAAAGTGGTCTTTGCAATGCCGTGTGTCAGTTTAAACTTAATATTTATAATAGTTTAATAAAGGGCGAAGAGAAAAAAAATAATTTTTTTCAAAATCGGCTCTAACGATTTTGATTAAAATTCGTATCTGGACGTTGATTAAGATTATATATAAACTGACTATTTTCATTTTACCGCTAAACTGACTTTTAGGGTACTTTACAGAAGCTGAAATTTACGTATCTCCACAACTATTTGAGATACTAAATAACCATTGCAAAATTGTAGCACTATTAAAAATAATAAAAAATTATATGTAATATATTTTTATAAAACCAACAGTTTCTTAGATATAGGCAAATATATCAATACAATTTTGTGAGCTTTAGTTGTAAAGATATACTACTTGAGTTTTAACGCAATAATTCTCCAATGCCATAGAGCAATTAAATATAAGTAAGTCTCTCTAATTATTATGTTACTATTCCTTAAACCTCTTAAGAAAAATGTTTGCACAACAATGATATATCTCCTTCATTTTAGACTCAATATTCAATAATTACATTTTTATTGGTCAAAATTTATAAATAAGGAATTTAATAGCATTGCGATGACATGAATATGTGCAACACCTAATAAAATGTCGAAAATTTTAACCGAAAGTTGAAATTTTAATACGAAGTGTTTACCCTTGTGGACCCAATAATGATATTTAGTATCGGTCCAAACATACAATTGAGTACATTAATTCTTTAAAAATAAAATTTCACAATTTAAAACCGTGACTCTAAAATGTTTTACTAATGGATAGTGTAATTTATTATTGGGTTTGCTAGTGTATAATATTTTGATTCACTTTACGAGTTTTGAATAAATATTCCTATTTTTAAACAATAGATCGAGAAATTCCGTGTGGAGCTTAGTATTGTTTAGTTTTTACAGTGTCTCACTAACCCTATAGGTGATAGGTATATATATATATATAGTAATTATGATAATACGTTAGGGATGAGGAATGCTTAAGTAATAAAAGGGTAGCCATTCGGTGGCTCCAAGGTCAAAGGTATCACACTTACAATAAAGTGGACTGCCGGTAACGGAGATGTCATAAGAATGGTGTTTATTAAAATAACTCTCCAACCTTCCTCCACCAGAGTGTGGCAACAGTTCCTTAAAATATTACCTTCCTCATCCATAGCATTTTAGCGTACTCTGTCAATAATATTATTATGCTCCTAGCCTAAATGGGCTTTAAGACGAAGTGTTAAATAAAATAGGATGTTTACCTACATTTGTGTGGAGGGATATTGAAAGACCACATAAAAAAACACATACTCCACACACCTAACCGGAATTCTAACGCCAATCTCCCCATAATCAGCATTCCATTATATTGCCTTAGACCAGGAGTCGGGCATATTTTTGGGGCCAGATAAATTAAAGAAAATTATCAGAGATCCCGCGTTCACCCATTGTTCCTCCACTATAATTTTGCTTCTTTTTTTCCTTCCATAAATCTTATATTTATTCCTTTAACTTAACCTTTCCACAAATACAAATATGTCCTCACCTTTCTATAAAAACTGTAGAATATATAAATTTTACATTTTCATATAAAACTACTTAATTTTATTAAAACATCTAATAAAATCTACCAATTATTTCTGATCAAAGTAATTTTTGTCCAATCTAAATACTAATTGAAAGTACTCGATATATTTTCGAGCATATAAACCACATAAATCGAATATGAATGAAGATGTAGTTCTCTTACGCGATCGACAGGAAATTGCCGCGAGATCGACCATTTTCCAACTCCTGCCTTAGTACATTAATTTACAAAACCAGGTATCCCTCACGTTTGATGTCAAACAACATACAAGGAATGTAATAGTAAGATATAGTTAGAATTTTACAAAAATGAAACTAATTTTTATGAATACTTTAAAAAACTGTAAGCTCCCCTTGGTTAATTCTTCTTTTGTGTTCTTCAAAATATAATACCAATAATAGCAGTAGACTAATATCAGGGTTGTATATTGAAATTAAACTAAAAATGTGAATGCTTGGTTTAAAAAAATTTAGACCTCTTTTTATTTCTACCAAATGGGTCTAGTGTATTCCACTGCTGAAAATGTTGCGAGTATTTAATACAAACCCGGGATAAAGCGGGAAACAAAAGAAGTGGGAGAACTAAGCCACAGGAGAAGAGAGGGATGTAAAAAAAAATTAAAAAAGTTTAACTCACTTTGAATCACAACTTTGTGAATATAAATGGAGATTATTATTACCATAATCATCATCATTATTACCGCAGGAAATGTTCCGTAATAATTGCCTTCCAGTAACTAAAATACAATCAAAAAAGTTGTAATCGCCAAAACTTTGGTTATCTATAGAGGAAAATCATGTTCCATGAGTTTTTTTAAAAATCTGATTTATAAATAAGCTTCAAAATAAAAAGGGAACCAAAAAGATATGTACAAATGAAAACTTATATACCGGTATATTCAATTATAAATTTAATACATATTAAATTTTTTGTGTAATATCCTAAAAAAAACTCTTCTTAATCGTTTGTTTTAATATTTAGTGTAAAAAATATATAATAATTTTATAAATATAGTTAGTACTTAAAAATATATTTTTATTACGATTGGGCATATTATCTAATAGAAAGAATAAATTACTAAAATTTATTTCATGTCTTCATAGATAAATTTATCTGAGCTGAAGTTATACATTTGATACACATTAGAAAATCCTATAAAATAATTCCAATAATAATAATAGGCTTATAGTAAAATGTTGTCATTGTTGAGTGTAATAAAATAATAGGGATGTATTTTCTAAATGCTCTCGAATTTCCATTCATTTGAAAATAAAATATATAGCACATTAATCTATCGACACTTATATTATAAAGAGGAAAGATTTGATTTTTTGTATTTTTGTTTGTAATGGATAAAGTCAAAAACTACTGGACCGATTTTATCAGCGAGTAACATAGGCTATATTCTATTTTGAAAATTTAATTTATTCTTTATAAAAATGTCGATAGTCACTCATATTTTATGGTAGTCTATTATGATTCTTCAATATGTGTGTTGAAAATAATAATGCGAGGGGGGGTGAGGGGGAAGGGTCTAATTACTATATATACATAGAGTAGGCCTTTATTATATACTAAATTAAGAACTTAGAAAAATAGTTTGACCAGATATTACTATCAAAATTTTAATACTTATTCAAAGAATTTTTTTTAACTCATTGACAGTGATTTAACTTTTATAGTCAGCATAAACTCTAAATACAGTAAATTTAGGTTTGATTAAAATTAAAATCAAATACTTGACATTAAGTCAACCAACTCAATTTATTTTTATTTTCAAACTAAAATATTTTCTAAATTATCCTACATTTATTATTCCCATCGTAAATAAGTAAGTGGAACGAACAAATTATTATTATCATCATCATGAGGAAAAAACATAACATTAATATTAACAAAATATTAATGAATTTGCTAGAGTCTTATATAAATGATTTCCAACCTAATGATAATGTGTATATACACGAAATATGCAATAAAGAATGTACTAAAGTAGTGTAATTAGCATTTACTATTGTCAAAGATGTGCCGGCAAACGGTTAAACTTGAATTGCACTTTTTCACCAATGTCCACTATGTTATACCCACCATATATTAAATGTACTATTAAAAATAATATTGAAACCTTCCAAACAATGAAACTTTGTTTTTATTACATACAAAAATAATTAGTGACCACAATGAAAACCTTCAATAAAATAACAGAACCCATTTATTTGTTGTCGGTTGTCAATAAAATATAGAATGGTTTATTGGATGGAAATCATTTCAAATCGTACGAAAAACTTAATATTTGTTTTTGTTATTGGTTATTGGAGACTACCCACACGTCTAGTAATTGGCCAGTTTCCTTCCCAAAACGTCAATTGAGAGGAATTTTTTTACTGTCCTCGCTAGGACGACTTTCATTGACGATAAATGATCCAGTAAATCATCAATTATTCTCATCCGTGATGTCTCTTTGTTGGTCAACATGGGTGGTCAGAAAGAGATGGGGGTGGGATATAAACCCCATGTTTTTATTATTGGAATCCTCCAGTGGCTTATGTTGGTTCCTGATACCAGTCTTTTATAAACGTTAGGGTGCTTTACACAATGGCAGATTATCCTGGTGTGGAAAACAGCGTATTACCAGTTTTCGCGTACACATTGTGGTGTGGTTAGTTTTTAAAGTATTGTTGCAATTTAGTTAAAACCCACTTCTGTTTTAAAGTTAAAGTTTACGAAATCAGTGATTGCCAAACTAGGCGGTACCATACCAATGGGGCAATTTTTGGCTTTCGGGGTAAATTTTAAGAAGGTGGTAGGGCGGTGTTAAAAATTATATGGCTATAACAAAAATAACATATTTATTTGGAAAGAGCTTTAGAGTTGTGCTACAACTTCTGACGAAAGTTAGGAATACACTACAACTATTTGAAAGGGGTGACTTGAGATTAAGACTAACCAACATTAAATCTGACAGTGCTATATTGGTGTAATTTCATCAGGTTCAAACCAGCCGTTGATCAGAATTGTGGAGAAATTTGGAACTTTTAACAGGTGAGTATTTCAGGCAAGGTTTTTGATAGGGTATAAATTGAGAGGTTACGTGAAAAAAAACTACGGTCAAGATTTGAGGAGTGGAATGTGGTTTCATGCAGGGTAGGGGCTGTGTGGACCAGATATTGCATTGAAACAAATGATTGAGAAATGTATGGCAGTAGAAAATAAATTTTATTGAACATTTGTTGATCTGGAGAAAGTATACGATCGGGTAAGTTGTAATATGTTAAGTTGTTAGTTTTTGTTAAGGACGTATCAGTAAGTTAGTGTCAGCGTAGTATTAATAGAAGAATGAATGATTTTATGAATGCGAGCAAAATATTTTGTAAAACGGAAGGATGGATAGTGAAATTGACAGGGAGGTCAATGAATCTCGAATAATAGTTGGATGTATGTGCACTATTGCCAAAAAAAATTAAATAGTATTAATATAAGCAAAAATGATAGTTTATAAAATTATGTTAACACAAACATTATTTTATGGATGCAAAGCTTGGGTTTGTGAGGAAAAATAAAATATCCAAGTTAATGCTGATGGAATGAGATCTATCTAAGTAATATCGGTGACCTGGCGGTCTAGGGGAAAGGTGTCAGACTTCTGTTCTGGGAGTTTGGGGTTCAATCCTCGGTCCCGGCACATATTTATCTGATTTCCAAACTCTTCCTTCACCTCTGACAAGACGTGTATTAATCACAACTTTTGAATGTGTGGAATGTCAGGTCACCACCGTGGTTTGGATCCCACGTTAAACTATAGTTCCTCCATTTCATCTCATTATCACCCTACCATTACACATTAGCGTAAGTGCGTATAACCCGAACGGGTAGTAAGACGCGGTGCTAATAATAATAATAATAATCTAAGTAATATTTATATAAAAACTCATAATGGAAGAGTCAGTATTGAATGGGTGCTGAAGGAGTGTGGTTGAAAGGGAATAAAATAGGTCAGAGTAAAAGAAGCATCCTACGTTAGTTTATGAATGTTGAAAGGATCAGTCACGAGGTAAATATATACTGGTAGAGTTTGTGGATACAAAGGAAGGGGTAGGGTTATAATTTAAGAGTAATATCTAATGTATTTACATTTTAAATTTTCTTTTAATTAATTCATAATTGGTTTAATCAATTCAATTAACTTAAATATAAGTATGGTTATTTTAAAAGTAGTGTTTTAAATATAGTAAAACTATCTGATATATTGCATTTTTTTTAAATTAATTTATAAGAATTTTAACCAATTGTTGGAAATTGTATGACAAAGATAAACATTCGTAATTTTAAGAATACAAGAAATTGTATGGCTAGGCATAGAGATGTTTTTGAAGCGAAGGAAGAATAAATGGATAGGGAGGTTTAGAGAGAGTTAGTGATGATGGACTAAGTACAGAGTTTTTTCTTGTTGAGCTCTTTGTATCGCTTTTCGTCTACCTCGTAGAGGATGAACGTAGTTAGGTATGTTCTGTATGTATGTGGCTATAAAAGATTTAACCTATATTTTATTATAGGTCTACTTTGTTTATTTAGTAAAAATGTTTGACAGGAGTTTTAATTTGTGCTATTTTATATTTACCTTGGGTAATTATATTTTCAGCCGTAGGTCTTGAGATTTACAGTACAATGTAACATGAATCCAATTCTCAGAAGTGTGTGCTGGGTTAAAGAAAAATGTTGAGAACTACTGCTAAAAGACCTCATTATTCCAACAGAATCAGAAAATTTGAATTTACACATATTACGATCCTCATGTTTTAAAACATGTAATCTCTAATGTGGGAAGGTCCAAAACAAAAACAAAACATTAACATACGAAATTTTGGATATATACCATTCTTGGGGATAACTTTAAAAGTGTATTCATGATTTTATTTTTATTTGGATATGTAACGTAAGCCTCACGCTTTAGATTGCGTGGCCACCATTGTGTATAGCTTCAAAATAAATAGACTCACAATGCTGGCATTTTAATACCACAAATTAAAAAAAGAATTATGTAAAGCTGTTTTTATACTGTAGTACAATCCTAAAGACGTTAATCACGTGAAAAAATACCTGTTTGTGATGTTAAAAAGTTATCCAATATAGTTCACTATTATTACGCGTTGTTTAATATAGTAGTTACGCATTTCGTACCCGTAAAATGCCAGGCAATTTCAGATATTGACTTATAAACTATAATATATCCCAAGAATGGACTTTATAAATAGCTACGAAATCGTTGATTTTAGTATTATAAGCTTCTGTAATTAATTGAACTCGTGTAATTAAAACTGCTTATTTGCTCAATGAAAAGTTTGTTTATACATTTTTTGAAACTCTGTATTTACAAAAAGTGTTGGTGGTAGGTTTTTCCTTCTGCCTTAAACCGATGAGTTTTGATTTTAAGTAGAAAAGGTGACCTGGCGGTCTAGGGGTAAGGTGTCAGACTTCTATGCTGGTGGCCGGGGTTCAATCCTCGGTCCTGGCAAAGATTTATCTGATTACCAAACCCTTCCTTCACCTCTGACAAGACATCTTGTGAATGTGAGGAATGCCAGGCCTCCACCGTGGTTCGGATTCCACGTTAAACTGTAGGTCCTTCATTTCATCTCACAATCACCCTACCATTACACATTAGCGTAAGTGCGTATAGCCCGAACGGGTAGTANTCACAATCACCCTACCATTACACATTAGCGTAAGTGCGTATAGCCCGAACGGGTAGTAAGACGCGGTGCTGCTAATAATAAATAAATAAATATGTAGAAAAGGTGATAAAATATCTTCATTGATGAGAGGAATGTCGAATCGAGAAAAACAGGCATTCAACCCAATTGAGGAGCTTTATGTGAATTCGTGGGTACTTTATGATTTTTAAATAATAAATAATGAGAGTGAAGGTAAGGCACAAAAAAAATTGGGAACCTCAACTTGCCGACAAAAACAAGTGTGCTTTATAATTCTTACTTCTGTCTCCAAATACCATGGGGCGACGGTTTCACCTATAAAATATTATTATTAGTATATTAACTACCAACACAATGATTAATAATCACTCGATATAAGAAATACCTAAGTATCAAGATGATATTTTAAAATAAGAGTTTGAAAACAATCAAATTGATTAATTACATGTGGAAAAAAAATCCTTCAGGCAAGAGAATATTCAGAAGGGCTGGTATCCTACAATATGTTTTATAGCCAGAATATTGGAGTTAAACTATGGTTTTAACTAAAGCTTGCTTTGGAATACTGGACAAAAGGTTAGGAAGTTCATTATGCTCAGTAGGTCACAGACTTCAATAGCAAATGGATGTTGAATGGCTGGAAATTACAAAATAGAACAAAATGTTGGTGAATGATGCATGTGTGTTTGTTACATGAACCATTTTATACTGTCCAATACTATTGTATGGAGGAAAGCAATGCGGATCTCGCAGAGCTTGTGAGATTTAGCCACACCGAGTGCGGTAGATTACATTTGGGATGGTTCGGGATAAAATATAACAATGAAAGAAGATCCCAGCTGCTGAAAATTCAATTTATTTGGAAAATGCCAATAAAAGCACAGATAAAAAAAATGTTGGTATCAAATATTAATAATTTACCACTAGCTACCATTTATAGGGCCTTTATCATTTGAAATAACAAATGACTTAAGATTGATTTCATCTTATCCTTAAATTATTTGTAGTGAAAATTCACTGTCACCATTGAAACAGTTTAATGGATTGCGAATGTATTTTTTGTAATATTGGTTTTTTACAAGGATATTTCTAATACTTAAACATAAATTTGCTTAGTGTATTTATTTTAAGGAACAGATTTGATACAAAATTGAAATAATCGATAGAGTGTCCATACTTTGTGGTTGGGGACAAAGACTGGGAAAAAATATAATATGAATGTAAAAAAAACTCCCTTGAGATTGGTGGGCCAAGAGAGGTACAAGGTGGCTATGAAGACTTTTTAAGATTATCAGGAACTGTTAAAAAAGTGAATACGTTATTGACCTACTTGATGTAAAAATCTAATATTTTCTACTCCTTTCTTGACACAGTGACGTAAGTTATTCTATTTAAAATAAATGAATAGGTTATTAAAGCTCTGCATAGTTCAGTCTGATATAGAATAATTTGATACCTTCTTTGAAGAGCAAAGATTAAACTCTGATTTTAAGCGAATCCATAAATTCTAGAAGAAGTGAACATACGTCTTGATAAAAAGCAATATATAATGTTCTAAATGTGTTATCTGGTAGTAAGTAAGAGAATCTATGTAAATACGAGTATATAGACAATACACGTTAGTATAAAGGAAGACGCCTTCTGGGAAGTCTTAAGTACACTCTGGTATGAAAATTGTGGATTTTTTAAAAGTATATACAATACACTCTGCTACAAAACAAGTGGATTCATGCATGAATTGATGAACTTTAAAGATTTTAGCGAAAAAACTGAATTCTAAAAACTTATTCCATCTACATTCTCTAAGCTCGAAATTCGAGACCGTTATGATTATTTCTTGTAAATGTAAATACTCTTGTTACTTTATTTGATTACTAGACTACTTTTTCTTAGATGTACTGTACATCTTTCTTAGCTTACAAGTACTTATTTTTTATAAGTGGCTTTATAGTAAAAAAATTTTTTTTTGCTTTTGATGTGTCACCCAGCCTAATTGATATTATATATTCGTAGAATTAATCTTGTTTATTATTATTTGTGTATACTAATCCTAATACCTTTTCGGTTGTACTGTACATCACAAAATGGGACAAACTCGTCATTTAAAGCTACGGTTAAAATTATGATGTGACTCTTAGTACCGGTGTATTATTTATTTGTTCTAGTGCATAACTTCTGGAAGCATCACCGCATGCATTTGGATTAGGACTTGAAATATAGCTTTGAAGAAATTATGTATAACACAATGTGTAAAATCTCCACGATAGTACTCAGTCAACACTAAAACCAAATACCGAACTTTCTGTTGAAAGTTGAGCATGCAAGTTGAACCCGCTAGCAGTGGACTGAGCCATGCCAGTGATAGAATGTCATAATGATATAATAGAAACTCTATAGGACATATGGAATATTATGGTCTACTGTCAACGTTGATCAAATGTAGCTGTATTATTCTTTTAGAATTGATATCTGCCTAAATTGACCAATTCAGAAAGAATTATTCTATTAATGAGTATATTACAGTATATTTAGTAGCTTTTATAACTATCAGATACATCCCATTTTCTGACGGTACCACTATATATTTCTTCAAAAACCAAAGTATTTTAATGGCCAGTTTTACGTGGTATCATCTAACACGTGGGGATTAAAATCGCAAAACTTCAGTTAAACTGAAAAACCAAGCCTATTTACTTGAAGTGAAATTCTGTAAATTTTTAAAGTTTGTAAAAAAAATATTGTATTACTGTACTATGAAACTTGTAACGCGAGTACATTTTTAAAAATTATTGGAAAATATTTATCTGTTAAATTAAGTGTAATTTACTTCAGAATAAGGATTATATAAGTTATTTGCTATCAACAATATGTCTCGCACATATGGATGTTGGCATTTAGCTTTTAAAAAAATGAGCTAGTTCAAAAACAAGTAATAGGTACAGTAAAAGCTATACGAAAATAAACATTTTAAAATGCCAACTTCGCTCTTAATCAGATTCGTCATTATCAATTAGTGATCTATAATGATAAAATGGCACTTTAAATTGATTAATAACTGGACAAATAAGAGTGAGATATTTAATTTTGATTATGGATTTCAAGGATTTTAAAATTAATTAATTCAATGACTATTAATGTATCCTCCGCCTCTATAGCCATTTGTGAAGATACTTGCACAATTTGAGTTATTTCTGTTTAAATAGTGGTGTCACTCTGAACTTTCTATTCACTCCCCATGTTAGTTAGGCTTAATTTTCTATAATATACAATCTCAGCATCCATCTCTTAGAGTAAGTTGTCAATAACTTTAGTGTTGAGCAAACTAATGTAAAAATTGGGCTACTTAACGTTCATTTTCTGGGAAGACATATAACTGCAAACGATTAAAAAACCAAATCAATTCTATAAGACACACCAACCAGTCGACCAGTCATTAGGTCTTCCCTGTAAGAACAGAAGTACCAATTTTATCAATAAAAAGCTTTTCAATTATGTTGAAAATTGATCCCGGGACTTCAGTTTAGCCGGAAAATATATATACCAACAGAGATAAAACGTCAGATATTATTTTTCTGAGATCATTCTTTGTAATTTCTCTCGTATGAACGTTAACTTTATGCCAATGGCTATTTTAATTTCACAATTTTATTATTTTTTTGTTGCTCGCCGGGTTATAAATGGACCGTTTTTTGGCACGCATGACCAAGTGGCGCCAATATAGCGGTTAATGCCCCAGGCGAAGTAACGAAACTGGGTTGAAGTTCAGTTACCTAGCAACGAAAGTTATTGGCTGTTCTACTGTAATAATTCAAGTCGCTACATTTAATTAATCAATATTGTATTTGGTGTTATTACGGTTTTCTATATTTGTAGCTATATTTACTGATATTATTAACCTACATCCTACGTTGATCGTGGGTTCAAAGGCATCACTTTTGCAATAAATTGGATTGGTTAGGGCTCGATTCCCGGCTGGATGATACATAGTATGGCTTTTTCTTTATTGGTTTTTCACTCTCCCTGCTCGTGTAAGTACGTTTTCTAATAGTTCTTACCTTCGGCATCATTACCATATTTGAGTAAATATGTAGACAGCTTGGACGAGTAGTATATATGTTTCTCGGTTTCTAAGATAATTTTTAATTCCCTGTAAAAACAATATGTAATATGTGTTAGTGTTTCTACTTTTATTAGTGCTCTACCATTTTCTTAATATTCTATCATTTTATTTATTACAAATTGTTTTTTCTCTATGCACTTTATTTCTTAAATATAATTCCCTGTAAAGTAATTGTAGATTTATGTTCATTATTAGATAATTTCAGGGGGAGTTTGGTGGGCACATTCTCCAATTGCCGGAGGCTAGAACATTTATAAAGGATAAATAGTTCTAAAAGCTATTTGAAGTGTTTTTAATGGTAACATAGCCCCCTAACTGCCGAAGGCTAGGAAAAATTCTCAATATTAAACACCTTTAGAAACTTTCAAGTGCTTTTTTTTATGGAAAAACAGCTCCATAATTTGTACTTGTAGCCTACCTTAATAATTTTGATATTGTTTGAACCATAAATAAAGCCATATTTATTTTGTTCATAATAGTTTTGGGGGTTGGTGGCGGGTTTGACACCCCCCCCGATTACTACCTTGGATTAATTTATTCATTCGCATACAATTACTCAAATGGTTTGAAGGTGAGAAAGGTATAGTTTATATATAGTATATTCGAATTTAACTGGAGGTAGAGTGGAAAACTATTCATAAAAATAAACACCCTCAATGCGTTCGGCTGATATTTGATGTTCAATCACCTGGTCCAAGGCCCTATTACGCGTAGAATGCTGCAGCCCTTCAAGTTGTTAAATCTTGGTGTTTATTATATACACGCTGCTTTCTGACAAATGACAATCTAGCATCTCAGGGGTGGGAGGGAAATATTGTATCAACCATACTGGTTTTTGCTGGTTCACTTCGTGCCAATGTGTTTCGTCAACAACAAGAAAATGAAAGTATGCTTCTATTGTACGAGTTCTATTAAAGTTTAGCCTAATCCAGCAATGGCTTAAAAAGCAAAAATAAACATATGTGGAGGCTAAATTTAGTGTTAAAATGGGACATCGTGACACACTATGACGATCCTGCCTGAAATATATGCTGATATTTTCTGGAATTACCTAATTATGAACAAGTATATTTTACAAATCAAACTACACCGGTTGAATAAGTAAGATGCTGTTATGAGAATCTGGAGGTGCAAAAAGCCGACTACACAATGGAACACCGTGTATAAAGCAGACGTCCCCGATCTTAATACATCAGACACTTTTGATTTCGGTGCCGCAAGCTGATGGGTTATTTCTGAAAAGTGTACTGATCATTTAGGTATATTATACGATAAAGTTGAGACGCTGCCAAACTACGTTAAAAAGCCGTGCTGCATACCACTGCGTGTAAGAATACACCAACACTGGACTCAACTTGGTTCGATCCAACCCGAACAGACCAGACCAGACTTGTTTGCCTGCACTGAACACATATGAAAATCTCATGATTGATTCAATATCTCATGAGAAGAATTTCAACAAAAGTGATTCTGATAGTGATTTAGAATTATTGTTATTATGTCGTATTAATTTGTTTGAAAATGGATAGTAAGCGAAAAAGGAAGTTTGTTCAATAGTTTAATTTGGAAAGGAGGGAAAGTGAGTAATTCACCGCGTGTTTACCATTGCGGTAGGTGGTGACCTGGTGGTCTAGGGGTAAGGTGTAATACTTCTATGCTGGCGGCCGGCGTTCAATCCCGGCACAAATTTATCTGATGACCAAACCCCTCCTTCACCTTTGACAAGACATCTTGTGAATGTGGGGAATACCAGTCCTCCACCGTGGTTCGGATTCCACGTTAAACTGTAGGTCCTCCATTTACATTAGCGTAAGTGCGTATAACCCGAACGGTTAGTAAGATGCGGTGCTAATAATAATAATAATAATAATAATAATAATAATACCATTGCAGTAGCATACGGAAATGTTTAAAGAACACCATATTATTACCATATAAACCCATCAATATATTTTAGGAGCAAGTGAAGAGACCCAAAAGAGGCTACTAACTTCTAAACGTGTATTAAACCTGGATAGAAATTGGGCCTTAGTCGGAACGAACTGTGCAGGAAAAACAAAACATGTTTAAATTCGGCCAACGTCGGGGTGACTCACAGTCTGGCCAGTTAGGGCAGTCAGTGCCAGTGTAGTTGATGTGACTGATCTCACCTTTTTTGGAGTTTAATTGGTCGATTGGATTGTGTCGGTTCAAGTGAAAGTTAAATACAGTGTAGGTGTAGCCTAAATAGGATAGGTAAAAAACACTAAACGAGCCTGACATATATTCCGCTTGTCCAATTATTAAGGTAACTGCATTGTTAATTTTATGTATGTTTGTGTGTTCACCTATATTGGTAAAAGGTTTTTACTAAAATGGCCGTATGCTTCATAGTTTGTAAAGAGATTTTAACAATTTCAAGTCAGATTTATAGTTCCAAAATTAATCATAGGTATGGTGCGGAATTTTTTATATTAAAATTTGTAACAGTTATTTTTACAAGAGTCTTACTACTCGTTACAGTTATACAATTATGTACTAACTACTCTAATGGTTTCAGGTATGAGGGACGTTATATTCAAGGGATTTTCACCCGTATTTCCGTAGAGGAAAAGTGGAAAATCATTTTGGAAACAACACCATCTATATTCTCCGCCGGGATTCAAATCCAAATCTCTCCGTCTTCAGTAGGTCAGTCTAACATTAAAGTGTCTCTATAGACCAGTTGGCCACTGAAGTAGATTAAATGATAGTTAAATCTAAACATATTCTGTTTATGAAAATTCAGTAAAATTTTTAGAAAATGAAACTATATTCAGTATCTTATCGAGTGCATGAACATAAAAACATATAATTGTATGATAATTAATTTGCAATATACTACATATTCACAAATTGGTGATGACACAATTAGCTGTTCTGAAAATTGAAAAATGACACCTTGACATGGGAATCGAACCCGGGACCTTAGTCACAATAATAGCTTCAGCTATTTGATTCTTACTATTAGATGTGCATATTATTAGGAAAGCCATTTTATTATTTTTAGGATGGTGCTGGTTTTGCTAGTCGTAAATTGATGTACCGTGTCGATACAAATCAATTCAACTCAAATCCATTTAAGTCGATATCTTACTCTATTTGGTTGGTGCCTGCTTCGCTAAGTAGCCTATGTGGCCAGCCTTTCCCCTAGTCGCTTTTTAAAATAGTGCTATCAGATTAATACTAACCATGTGGAATCACGATAGTGTTTAAATGACCGAAAAAGATCCGAAATGTAGGCCTAGAATATTTTGAATACGTTAGGACTGATCAATGAACTGTTATCAATTGAATCGCTGCACACTTGGGCTAAGGCGTCAACATAGTTGATAGCTACATATGCAACAGCTTTTGAAACCACTCCAGGCACACAAAGGGTAATTCCCATAAGTGGACTACCATTCTTATTTCACACAAATGCGTTGCAATTGATTTATAGAATTCTACCGTATTCATTCCCACTGTAAGCGTACGGATATGGTGGATATGTTGTAATGTTTACTAATCCTTTTCTTTTCTTTCAGGTATTTTTAGGGAATAATGAGACAACCCATCACTTTAATGTAGGGTTAAAATCATGTTGTTAACTGCTGTGCGACGTAATATAATTGATCTAAAGATAACGTTTTGAAAGCCTCAGTAGCATTCAGGCATTTGGTTACCCATAGAGTCTAATACAAGATTTAAAAAATGCAAATTTATTGATTTTAATTTTTTAGATAATTTTAATTGTCTCCCAAGAGATAGTTCACCAAGATTCCACACGAGGAAAAGACGTTCGTCCGAAAGAGGGTTACACTCCTGATAATGAATAAGAGTGGACCAATGAAAGACGATAGAATATCACTTTGTCACCAATAATAAACTCAGGATGTCTTTGACAGGTTTCTAGTGCCAGATGATTAGAAGATATTAGATAGGATGGGAGAGACAGTTGTGCAATGGCATGTTTTGATCTAATTTAGAAATCTGGGGTTTGATTCTTGATTGCAGGACCACCTCTAAGAGAGGAGGTGGGGTGAAGTGGTTAAATATTCGTGGCGCTATATTGTGGGAGGTGTTGTGCAGCCAATTCTATATTTAGAATAAAATAAAATGACAATCACGTTTATAAAATGATCTATAATTGTTCAAACAAATAAAATATTGAAATAATTTCCATACATTTTTCAGTACGACTAGTTTCGCTGTTAGGATTATTATGGCATATAAAGTAGCTACAAATTCTTCGTAATTTCAGATAACACTATAATGTGGTTGATATTTATGTAATTTATTTTGTTAGATTTGAAATTATTTTAATTTTTGGTTTATATAAATTCTCACGTTCTTACTCTCCGTAAATTTTAGTTTTATCTGTTTGATTAATGTTATAGTAAAATGTAGCATTACTTTTTTGAGTGTGTCTAAGTATTTAGTCATTTAAACTTTTTTCTTCAGTTAAAGTAACTATGTGATCAACAATCAAGAAAACGTTGCGATATTTTATGATTCATAATCGTTGTAAAATTTTGAGGTGTAAAATATCGCAATACCGATTAATACAAACAACACACACGCTGTTAGTAAACGAAAAAAATATAGTTAGAACAATGAATTTAGGAATTTGGTTAAGTTTTAAGTAGTTTTAAGGTAGTAAGACGCCGTGCTAATAATAATATTTTACCGAGTGGGTTAAAATTTTGTATTTAGAGTTTTCATAGGGTTTCCCAAAGGTATATTTTGAATAGGAAATCCAGCCCTAAAATTAAGGGTAGTTTTCTTCAAGGCGGAAATAGAAAAAAATCAATTTCATCAAATCGGATTTAACGATTTTGATTTAATCTTATTTCTAAGTTTTTATCAATACTACAAACCAAATAGCTACTCTCAACTGTTCGTCAAAATGCCTTTAAGGATTCCGGTATGAAGCTTAAATTATAATTTTTTATTATATCTCTGTAAGTCTTTGAGATATGAAAATACTTATCATTGCATGCATGTGCAGCTATTTATAATAAACAAATTTTACTTTAACTATAATTTTATAAAACCAATAGTTTTCAAGCTATACGCAAATATAGTATTTATATATATATATTTTTATCTTTTCATAAACTTAAAGTAAAATATTACGACCATCAAAAAAATCAAACCAAAGATGTTGAGGGATGTCAACGTTTTAGGACCACCTGAACACTAAAAATTGGTTTTAGCAATGCCGTCTCTGCATCTATATAACCCTAAAATTAAGAGCAGTTTACTAAAGGGCGAAAAGAGAAAATTACAACTTTCTCAAAACTGGCTCTAATGATTTTGATTAACATTTGGGGCTTGGCGTTGATTAAAATTATAAACAAAATGGCTATTTTTATTTTCTCGTGAAAATGACTCTTAGAATACTTTACAGAAGCAAACTTTCCATATCTCCACATCTATTTGAGATACTAAATGACTTATCGTTGTAAAATTGTAGTGCTATTAAACATAAAAAAAACTTGTCTTAGATATATATGTATTTTATAAAAACCAATAGTTTCCGAGATATTGGCAAATATATTAATACAATTTTGTGAGCTTTAGTTGCACAACATATTACCCAATTTTTAAGGCAATAATTCTCTAATGCCATAAACTGAGCAAATAAGTAAGAGTCTCAAAAATTTGATGTTCTTTTTCCTTTAACCCCTTAGGGGAAATGTTTGTACAGCAATTATCTATCTCTATTATTTTAGAGCCAATATTTACATTATTATTGATCAAAATTTATAAATGAGGAATTTAATAGCAATGCGATAACCATTAGATATACAACCTATAGTCAAATTTTGAAAATTTTAACCGGAATTCAAAATTCGAATGTGAAATTTGACCCTTGTAAACCTAGTATCGATTTTTTTTATTGGTCCAAATATACAAATGACGACTTTAATTCTTTGAAAATTGTATTATAAAACTTAAAATTGTTAGTCTAAAAAGATATTTTACAAGAGTCTAGCATAATTTGTGTGCGGATTTGCTCGTGTATATTATCTCGTTTCACATATAATACAAACTTTGAGTAAATATTTCCATTTTTATTGAACAATGGAGTGATAAAGTCATTTCCGGGTTCCGTATCATTTATTGTTGGTATTGGTTTTATGAGGGGAAACAATACCGAACCCATCTTTACTAATTTATATCTTAAATATTATTTATAAAATATTTCATTGTAAAAAGTGAAATCCAACTCATAACTTATAAAAGAAATCAAAAAATGGCAATAATTAAAACAAAATAACGGTTTTATGGGAATTTTTTATTGGTAAATTTTTGTAGTTGTTATAGCCAGATTGTTTTATTGAAGTTAAGTTAAATCTGATCTATTTCGAAACGCGGTCAAAGTTTCCGAAGCTTCTTACACTTTTAGTAAGTGTATAGTTTATCTAATCTAACTTTTTGTACAAAAAATCCCCTAACTTGACTGTTGTCGTCATGTATCCGATGATAATTTGCCTCCCAACTTGTCCTGAAAGATATCATGGCAACGGGGGCACATAAGGTAAGATAGAAGGCAAGATTTGCCTCTCTTGCTCACAGACGACGACAAAGTCTAACTTGGTAAGCTGCGGCAGTGTGTTGACGACGTGGGAACGGTATTTGTGCATCGACTCCAGAGGATTCCCTTGTAAAGTTAGGTTTCTCAGTTTATCCGCCTTCCTAAGTTTAGAGACTTCCACCAGACTGAAGATACAATTCCCGTGCAGGTACAAGGTCCGCAGGTTGGGGATTAGGAACAGTTCATCATCGAGGCATCTGGTGTGAATCGTATATGCATATGTGTGCTAATGTTGGCATACAAGATACAGTTCAATTTCCATAATAAAGGTATTTTTGAAAATAAAAACAATTTTTTTCGGCTAAAATTTATATTTTACTAAATTAGGCCTATTATAATTTTTAGCGCCCCATCTAACTATCCATTCATGTTATACGCCTATGTACGCTAAAGTGTTATTGATGAGGAAGGTTGAAATTTAGAGAATGTGTATCTGCATTTGCATGGAGAGAGAATGAGAAACCATTTGGGGAAAACTACAATCATTACACTCTACCGGGATAGAACCATGTTCTTTCCATCATTGGCAGTATAGTATATTACGAGAGTGACGCCTTAGATAATTTTACCGCCTTATAGGCCTTATTATTTTATAGGTATTGTTAATAGCTATCAAAAGTGACAGCTTAAGATAATATAACTTGAAATATTAATACATAAAAATTGATCTAGTACAGCTATCAGATAAGGATGGTACACCCTTTAAAAATCTGACTATACAAAGCGATCAGTGACTATCTCTAAGGATTGTATTGTATATCACCAAATTTAGGTGGGTAGAAACATCTTTGATTCTGACTTGGCAGATTAGAGATTGATTCCTGACGGATGCACACGTCTTTCTAAGAACGCGTTTCATTACTCACCCAGGGTACTAGCATGGTTATATTAATGTTGCAGAGGTGATAAAAATTAAATTTAGAGAATCTGTAAGCTTATTTTCTTGGAAGGGTATTGATAAACTAGATAAGAAAAACCACTTGAGTACACCTGGATGGGATTTTAACACCAATATCTTCAACTTTTGGAAAACTAGTTGGTATGAAGATGACCCTTTTATTCATGTGCACAGTAATTTGAATTCCCCCAATGATACTTATAACATTTCGACAGTTTATTTTTACATCGTGTCTTAGCAGGTCTGGGCTATCAGCAATGGTTTATATTAAATTTACTTAAGGTGGGAGTGTGCAGAAAGTCATAAAATGGCAGTGTTTTTGCAGTTTTTATTTCAAAATCTTGTTTTATGTTTTACAAAAGAAAACCAGTATTTACCCAGTAGAAATAGTCCAAATTTCTTCAAATGCTGACCTAAAAGTCTTGAATTTCTGTCAAATTTGTCCTGGAATTTAATGACAACTTTTTCTCGCCATTTAAAATATTTCTCACATAAAGCCATTATGCTCATCAAAGATATTTAACAAGAGTTGATGTCACCATGTGAAGAAAATTAAATTCCATGTCTCTACAGGATAGATATTCCATTTATTTTGGCCAAAAGCAGGATTGATATAAAAACTGGAAAAACACTTCTTTTTTACACGTAATTTGCAATCCCACCCTAAAGTTTCTTTTCATTTAAATTCTTCAATCTCAAAAGTTAATTTGTTGATACCCATGCCTTGTAGTGCTGCTAATTCACTTAATCACGCTATAAATATAAAAACATATCACTAACCACACTATTCACCTTATCTTGTTGAATGAAAGGTCAATCCATGCCAGAGAAAGAGGTTGTTCTAACAATTTATTTACCAGTTCAACAAGTCCTCTCAAAGATGTCAGTTTGTTGTAACTTAGCCACAAAGAGCGAGAGTAATATAGACTGGTTGGACCGAGAGGTGGACATTTCAAGATCCTATCAGACCTGGGATTTTCCACTTTAATTTCATCCAAACATTTCAGTCTGTTGAAAGAAAAGTCTAGCGGAGAACCCTGTCTAACCTCATCGATTTCATCTCTGTGATAAGGTTTCTTATCAAATCGAGTAAAACAATTACAGCCATTGTCATAATGTTATGTTATTTAATAAAACCAAATAAACCTCACTTGAAATTTAATTCACTTACAACGTTGATGAGCAACAAGCTAAAAATAGATTAGCTTGTTGCAACAATAAATATTTGTGATCACCAATCAGCTTATTTATTGTGGTATTACAGGGAATGTGAGTAACTAAATAATGTTGCAGTTTTTATAACATAACATAAATATTCGTACCAAAACCATAAAATAATAATTCTGTAGATACGATTGATTTTATTTTCCAAACAAAGTAGAGGGAACAGTTATTAAATATTTGTCATAGACATATTGGTATTTGAAATATTTTTGTATGTAAAGAAAAGGACTTTTGTTCAAATTTCACGATGATCATGACCAATATGAATGAATTGTTGGTATTACTATGTAGAAGACTAAACAAAGATATCTGCTAAAGAATTTTTTTACTACCAAAATAATCTTAGTTTTAAAACCTGTAAAAATATTATTTTAACTAGAATACTTAAATAAACCATAACCATTGGAAATGTTTGTGTTGACTAGACATGGAGTTCAAAAGTTCACAAAACGAAAAATCTGGTGCATTAATTGATATTTAAAAATGAAATATATATTACAGTATTTGTAAGATCGTTGAATAAGTAATAATAATTTTTCACGATATATGATTTAATATCTAGGATATTTTTTTCCTTTTTCTTAATTCAACCACCCAAAAGTTGGGTTGATGTGATTTTTATCCACCTAACGCTGGGCATGTACTCACCCCTTCAGCTGGTTAGTGCTGCCTGCACACTCTGATAAAATGCTCATACACTAGAGGAGTTCATTAAGTATGGTGGTTCCCTATTGTCGTCCACTCACAATTCATATAAACGAGCTTGAAAGTTTCTACCAATTTATAAAGAAAAGGTATTTTCACAAAACTTGCAAGGCTCTTTCACAAGACACAATCAGCATGAAACCGACGGCTTTACTTCCCCCTCGAAGGAAGTTGTTCTACGGATTTTCATAGCTCAAGAAAAATCCGTTTACTTTGGTTAAGTTTGAACCGGCAAACATTGGGTCCTGAGGCAAGCACTTTACCCCAAGGCCACTAAGGTCTATAAAGCAAGGCTATCCACCTTTAATTTCAAAAATCGGACTGTGCTGATTAATATAACATTATAGAGAAAATGTACCCACATTTGCATTGAAAGAACGAAGGAAACCATTTACATTCAGCACCATCAGCAGATTCGATCTCTGACCTATCAGTCTTTGGCCAATAAGATCAGTCAATCTTGACTTCTTATTAACCGTGTCAATTTATTAGGATAATAATAATAACACTTGTCAATTTCCGGTTAGCTGAGATATACAACAAGCAGTTTCTTGAATTAGTCAAATAAAATAATTACAAAGTAAGGAACGTAAAAAAGGATGGTTTAAACATAGAAAATACTTCGTCCTAAGCCTATCAAGTATGCTGAAAAAACATCAAATAATTATCTTTAAACAATCCAAATTCTTCGATACTTCAATTACTTATTGGTAATCCAAGTTCTATTATCGAGCTATGCGATTGGTTTTAATAAGGGGCCTTCAAGTATAGATTTATTAATTTTAATTAATCAAGATTTCTAAATTGATCACTATAGTAATGAAAAGAGGACTCATAAGAAAAATAAATAAAATTATTGACCAATTTGAAGATTTATTACAAAATACATAAATCAAAAGTCATTGTCATGGTAAAAAAAAAATGTACATGGCCTCAAAATGTTTTGGTAGACAGTAATATAAAAAATATTCATTTAAATATTAATAATTGTTATTGTACTAAACTTACTGAAAATGTTAGTTTAAAAGCCACCTTTATTTCTGCACATTATAGCTAAGTTTAAAGAGTTATTGATTATATCATGTAGGAGATAGCTGGTAAGCAGCCGGTAGTGTAAAAATATGACTTGAATAAAGAACCGATTCAGGCCATAGGTGGGATACAGTAATTGATGTAATTAAAGGAGATGGGGCGAGGGAGGTGTTAAGTTAGTCTTCAAAATATTAAAATATTGTTATCAATATTTTGAATAGTTTCTATTGAATAAGGGGGTGGGTTGATCTTCCTCATTGAAACTCCCTTCCCCCGCCAAGATTCTTAATCTTAATATCTCGATTTATAACTATAAAATGCCATAAATTCAGAAAGTTAAAGTTCTGGCATTAAAAAATTTTAAATTTAGAGAAATGAATTATTAGTTATTATTCATTATTACATTGTGTTAGTTTGTGGTTTCTAGCACTCTCATTTAAATTTAGGAAAATTGTAAATTTTATTACACACTTTCTGCAAGTTTTCAACACTATTCGGATGAAGTTAGCAGTCTTGTGATGTTTCTTTGTACTTAAGGTTGAAATTGCTATTTTTTTATAAGTTCCATAATACAGTATTATAAGTGAATTATTTAAATACTCAATAACATAAATTGATAGTGAACAATTATTATTACACGCCTTAAAATCACAAACTAGTGCTCCCGTGGCTCTGTCCTCAAGTTCACGATGTATGTAAAAGTTAAAATAAAATATACCCGAATTAATTACTTTTTCATTAGTTTCTATTGGTTCGGAGGCCAAGTTTCACCTACTTATCGTATCTATGTTTATTGGTTTTTAGTTATAGAATAGATCAACACATACAAAAATAAATACATGTTATCTTTTATCTATATTTTAATGGATGATTAGATTTACAACTAAGCCAAAAACTAGCTTATTATTTATCAAAGAATAAAAAAATTAATTTACATTTAACAAATAGCATTATTTTATGGGAAGGTAGAAAAATTATAAGGCTCTAAATGATGATAACTTTTAGTCAAGGGGAAATAAAAATTCAAGGTTAAAATTAAAATTGGAATGAACAAGAATCCGTATGTATCCACACTTAAATTTTGCTTTTGAATCTATCAATATAAAATCGATAAATGTATTATTCAACAAATAGCCTATCTATTATTATTGTTATTTTGAATAAATCACTTAAATTAGGTATCACCAAATGTGTAGAGTTGAGTTTTATTTAACACAAATTTTACTCTGATTCAAAAGTTTAAGACAATTTTTAATGGTGCACGAAGAAATCTTATTTGGGGGAGGAGGCCGAAAGTATTCAGGTTGTGTTCAGAATTAAATTTCAGTAGGGATAGGGGATTTAGGAGGTACAGCATCTCAATAACCACCGGAGGCGAAGACAATATATAATTATTAAATTACTTTAGAAGCCATTCAATTCTTGTTAGTTAAGGGAAGTTATTTCAATAAAGTAATTTAACTTAGTTTGGATACAATGTATTAAATATTTCTTCACGCTTTCTTATTTTATTTGTAAATTTTGATCCATTTTAAACATGTGCTTACTCCCATATTTTCCTCGCAAACTGGGGCAATGTTAGTGTTTTATTAAAGGATAATAATCAGTGGTGATGGGAATATTTGTTTAGTAGGGAGGGGGTGGCTATAAAAATAAAGATACTTGTCCTCCAATCCAAGGATGCTTTCCAGGAGAATTTTGCCAGAAAAATCGATCCGTCTACAATTTACTCAAAGAGTAATTTATTTGAAATTAAAAAAAAAAATGATTCTAGAAGATTTCAAAGTAGTTCTTGGCTGGATTTTTTAATCTTACAAGGGGAGGCCACGACGTTCGGATCACGGATTATCTTCAAACTTTGTACACTTATAGTAGTCCATTAGGACAACATAATGAGCAAGTAGTAAGGCGTACTACTTAGGCGTTTTCGAGAAAATCGCAAGAGAAGTTTGACGCGTCGAATATGTACCGGTGCGTTGCGACTATATGCACGAGATGGTGGCGGTAGAGTGGTTAGCGTTCAAGCTCTGTAATCACAGGTTCGCTGGATCGAGTCCCGCTCATCTTCTTTTTTTTCAAGACTGGTCATATTCTTTCATGTATATATTACAATTCAAAGGTAATATAACGAAGAAATACGTGTATTTGCATGAACTTTAATTGAATTTCCAATGTTATTTGGCTATTTATTAATTTTTATTATTACAAAAAATATTATATTTATAACTATCGACAAGTAAACGACCAAACGCATAAAGTATTCACGACAGGCATACATTTTCAGGAAAACTTTATGCGTTTGGTCGTTTACTTGTCGATAGTTATAAATATAATATTTTTTGTAATAATAAAAATTAATAAATAGCCAAATAACATTGGAAATTCAATTAAAGTTCATGCAAATACACGTATTTCTTCGTTATATTACCTTTGAATTGTAATATATACATGAAAGAATATGACCAGTCTTGAAAAAAAAGAAGATGAGCGGGACTCGATCCAACGAACCAGTGATTACAGAGCTTGAACGCTAACCACTCTACCGCCACCATCTCGTGCTTATAGTCGCAACGCACCGGTACATATTCGACGCGTCAAACTTCTCTTGCGATTTTCTCGAAAACGCCTAAGTAGTACGCCTTACTACTTGCTCATTATGTTGTCCTAATGGACTACTATAAGTGTACAAAGTTTGAAGATAATCCGTGATCCGAACGTTGTGGCCTCCCCTTGTTAGTTAATTGTCTCTAAATGACACTTAAAGTGTTCTTTCCCTGGAAGTTTTTGAAAAATGAATGTCATATATGGAATATTCTAAGCCTGAGGATTTCTTGAAATTACATGTCCATACAAACCATTTGGTCCTTATCTGACATATATTTGATAATTTGATGCAACTACGAGATATTTGGAATGGTACGCTCCCAAAATGTTTGGAAATTTAATTCCTCTAGTAGTTACTTAGAAAGCTGGCAAATTTTTTAGAGTTAATATGAGGTATTGTGGAGGGAATTAATATTCTCATATTCATCCACCCTCCCCCCGCGTGCACCAATGCTAATTTTACACTTTAAGGTAGCAGGACTGTCTTGATCAATCATAATATGGCACAAGATTAATGACATCATGGAGGAATAGTTAAAGGTAGACCTAATATCTTAAAAAATATATGTATATTACATTCAAGGTGTTTTAATGAAACATGGCATGTTATTATAGTTAGAAAATAAGGGATTTCTAGTGATTTCCTTAATATTAATTATATGAGGCTAACCACGTTGCCTATAAAGTTTATAAGATCTCTCTCTTCTCCATTTTCAAAGCTCGGCCGTGAGTTGACTTAGAGGCTAACCCTCCTCCCACATTTAACTCACCCTTCTTGCTCACTCATGTGTGGACCAGCTGGATGTGCACATGGCTGCTGCGGTCGGTGCCTTTGAGATAAACTAGATGAAAAAGTTCCTAAAATATTGCTTGATTTATAAGACTCTGAGCTTCAATTATTTCAGAAATATATTTATCTATATAACATAATTACTGTGATTAAATTTTGATTACTTAAAAAGCCTTTTCTCAACAAAAACTATTTTTTAACCTCCCTATTTACATACTTAATGATTTTCAATAGAATTTTCTTGACTATAATTTGAGTCACGTTAATAGACTTGTCTTCACACTAATTTGAGTACATAAACAAACTAGTCTCCACACTAATTTGAGTACATAAACAGACTAGTCTCCACACTAATTTGAGTACATAAACAAACTAGTCTCCACACTAATTTGAGTACATAAACAGACTAGTCTTCACACTAACTTGAGTACATAAACAGACTAGTCTCCACACTAATTTGAGTACATAAACAGACTAGTCTCCACACTAATTTGAGTACATAAACAGACTAGTCTCCACACTAATTGGATTACTTCAACAGATTCCTCAACCAACTAGATGGATTACCTTAGCCGACTTGTCTCCAAACTAATTTGTTTACTTCAGCAGAATTGTCTTCACACTAATTTGATTGAGTTAATATACATATTTCTCTACGAATTTAACCAATTTTTACCGACATGTATCAACATTAATTTCATTACTTTAACAAACTTGTATCAACATTAATTTTATTATTTTAACATACCTATCTTTAAACTAATTTGATTAAGTACTTCAGCGTACTTATTTATAAGCAAATTTTATTACTTCAACATTATTATTTCTAAACTAATTTAATTACTTCAACATACTTATCTCTAAACTAATTTTTTACTTCAACAAATTTATCCCTAAATTAATTTGATCACTTTAACAGAGTTGTAATCAAACTAATTTAATTAGTCGTGTATGCATGGGTAGACAGTTGACCAGTTGACCCCATACTAAACCTATTGTGTAGGAATGAGAAATTATCGATAGCACTATGGATGATAGTATCTATAGTCTTCACTATCGATAGTGTCACTCCTGAGATTAGGAGTTTCAGAACCAAATGTTAGAAAAAGGTATAGGGGGAGGAGAACTTGGAGCGTAATGATTTTCTGAGAATTCTAATGCTTACCTTTATTTAACCAAATTAGTTTGTTCATGGATCTTCGTGTTCCAAAAACTAGTCTTTCAGTGAATTATTTGGAGACGGGACTTACATTTTCGTCAACCTGACAGATCTGTTTTCTTTTCCTTTTAACATTTAGTGTTCACCATTCCTCACTCAAGTTCAAAAACTTCAGATATGAGGGAGTCTTTGAGAGAAACAAAGTTGGACTAAATACTGCTAGGTGTAAAGTGTAAAGTGTAAACTGTTAAAAACATACTCCAATACGTCTAGTCTTGGATACCATCTTTTGCGTTCTCACAAAAGTTTTCACATGTGAATTTAGTGAGTACGGTAGTTGAAATGTAAAAATATTGTTTTAAAATCATACATTTTTTTATGTATCTTTTGTAAATATTGTTTTAATTAAAAAATTTAATATCAGTATAATTCTATTTCTAGCTCTGTTTATCCTCTTTCCCTTTTTTTTAAGGCCATTTATTATTGTAGGAATCTGCAAATAGGAATCGAAACGACTTAGTTTCATTCTGATCGATTTAAGTTTGTAAGCTATTTATTATAAATTGTATTGTACATTTTAACAACACTACTACCGAGAGCAAGGTTCGACAGTATCGAAACTATCGATATTTTACCAACCCTACCAGAGAAAGAGAGGCCAGATTAGTCTAGTGTGAGCCTTTGATCAGAAGTGAGAGGTTTCCCATAGTTGATAGAGAGAGCGTGTTGGAGAATTTGATCCAGTCTTTAGTGACTAATGTTCTGGGGACCAGTATTAGAGTGACGTGTGTGGTGTATTCTACTAACAAATGTTGATATGGAGGTACAAGAATTGTGAGAGTTTTATGCCAAGCGAGATATAGCTCGGAAATGCTTTAAGGGAATATGTAGCATATGTGATGCAAGTAAGGACTTATTATATTTTGATACTGACAAATTTAAATTAATTAATTTCATTATTTTGTAATTGTCACTTATTAATTTAGTTATTTTTAGTATTGCATCTTACTATACGTTCTAGTTATACGCCTATATACTAATTAAAATAATAGCTCAGGGCTTAGGAAGGTTTAATTGAGAGGAAGTGTACTCGCATTTGCGTGGAACGGGAGTGGAAAACAATTTGGGAAAAACCCCCATCAGTCACCCAATCAGGTTCGAACCCCGATATCCCAGTCTTTGGCGGTCCAACATCGATAGTAGCGAATTATACCACGTGGCCACCGGACCAGGTTTAGTATATTTATTCATCTTATTTAAGTATTATAATATTTAAATAATGTGGAGTAATTTTCTCAATGTTCTCTAGTCTTTTATCAAATAAATTGTATAAGCTTGAATATTTCATGTATGTTTTCATTTATATTTCATTTGTAAAGGGACCCGATAGCTTTTCAATGCATACGGTTCAAGTGTACAGCGAAATATTAAATCTTCAGTTTTAATAAATTGCTTTGTAACACTCGGGCTATTTACGGTTGAATTTCATATTTATGTATGGATGAGAAAAGTGCCATAAAGAGAGTAAACTCGGCAGGGATTAAAACCTACTCTCTCATTCCGTGAACAACAGAAATTTAAGCCTTGTGGCTTGAGCCAACATTGCTGGTACGTACTCTTATATATAATTATACCATGTTTGCTTAAAATGGGCTTCATCACAGCTTCAACTGGAACAAACTTTCAACTGCTCAACCTCAATTATAGTAGGATTTTTGTAGTAAAATAATTTTAAAAATTATACTTATTTAGTGGTGAGTAGTATTTATATTATTTTATCATATTAATAATATTATTTGGTAGTCATTTAAACTATTTATCAAATGTGATTGACAAATATCATATGACATGAAGTATAAATATAATAATACATTTCCTAACTCCTTAAATACCTGTAAAAATCAACTGAATAGTGGAAATTGTAAAGCAAAAAACATGGGAGATATAAATATAAATTATCAAAGAACTAGTGATAAACACTCACTAAAATATTATAAACAGTAAAAATGTTTCGTTTTGTCAATTTAATTAGTGTTACTACCAGACATGACAAAATATTTAACAATGAATCGTCTATAAATCATATTTTGACTAATATTAACTCAATATATTAGCTAAGGAGCAATAGTCAATTATATATATTATCACTAGCACACATTTGCCATTTTAATAAATTAGCTGATGACTAGGATATCTATCACCAGAGTTCCTTGGTAAAAGCTATCAACACAATGAATTGGTATCATTTATATATGTTAAAAGATCCGAATGAAAAGTACATTCATTTCTTAAAGTTAATTGCTGAACAATGCAATAAAAATATATGATAACAATATTATAATCTCTAAAACATATAATAAATACTCATATCCTAAGAAACCTTGGATTAGAAGTGAAATACTCAGATTAATTCTTATGAAAGACAAACTATTTGGAGCATTCATAAAGGATAGGAATGGTAATTTACTCAAAGAAAAATATACAAAATATAATAATATCCTTACTTCTGTTATTAAACGTTCAAAATTATTTTTTTTTCAATTAAATTTAGATAAATACCGTGACAATATCAAGGGAACCTGGAATCTTATCAATATTTCACTAAACAAAAAGAAAAACACTTTTACCAATCATAATATTATACTCAAATAGCAACATGATATGCAATGACGATAAACAAAAATCAAGTGTATTTAACACGTTTTTAAAAAAATATTGGCTCTAATTTATCTAAAGATGTACAACAAAAACCAAATGACCCTACACCTTCTAGTTATATAAGGCATAAGCTAAAATCAATGTTTATGGTTCCTGTAACTGAAAGCGAAATTTTTCTATGTATAAAGAGACCAAAACATTGTAAATCTACAGGAGAAGATAAAATTATCTTTGTTGTGATAAAGAATATACCGATACATTATGTAAGTCATTGTGTGACATTATTAACTGTTGCTTCAGTACAGGAATATATCCAGAACATCTGAAAATTGCTAAAGTTATTCCAGTTTACAAGACCGGTGACCCCACTTTGATTAAAAATTATAGACCAATTTATCTATTTTATAATATTGGGAAAATATTTGAAAAGGCCATCCACAAAGGGTTGATAGATTTCTTGGAGAAAAATATATATTATGTAAAGAGCAAGCAGGATTTTGGAAATGGAAATCAACATAAAAACGTTAATAAACATGACAAATCAGCTATACGACAATTTAGATGATTGTAGCTTAGCCTTGGGCATTTTTATTGATTTGTGTAAGGCGTTTGATACCGTAGATCATGTCACTATTCTTTATAAAATGGAATATTATGGAATAAGAGGTATTGTACTTCAACGTTTTCAAAACTAGCTATCAAAGAGAGGACAATATTTTCAAATAAACAGATATAAGACCGATATAATGTGATGTTCCCCAAGGATTTATTTTGGGACTTACTCTATTTCTTATATATATTAATGATTGACATAATTTTATAACGTAATCTCATACCTATTTATTTACTGATGACACTGCTATAAATAATTTGGTAAAGATAATGCATCAGTATACAGAAATTTACAGTGATTTAGGGAGATTATCAACATGGCTTAGAGTGAACAGGTTATCTATGAATGTCACAAAAACCAAATATATGAAATTCTCAATCAAGTATAAACAACATATAAATGAAAATATTGTTATAACAATTAATAGAGAAAAAATAAAGAAAGTAAATTGTGTCAAATACCTGGGCATTACTTTAGACGATAACCTAAAATGTCGACCACCTTTATATTGCTCTCTATTTATATAGGTAGGTAGGGATACATAATTCATAAGTGTTAAAGAATTGAATAGGTAACAAAAATTGACTTATTATACAAATAATAAGAATTGTGGTATGGGGTTATAACAGTTAATTGTAGGACTTAGCTCCAAAAACATAGGAACTACCCGTAGCACGGGAAAAGAACGGGTCCAAGGCGACACGGCAACAGTCAAATGGAAGTTAAGTTGAAAGTGGGTATAGGATTGCAAGACAGCCGGGCTAGCTCCAGACTTCCATGAGGAAGGTTTAAAAATAGAACATGAAGAGATAGCAACACATATAAAGCAAACCGGCCAATCCTATAGTTTTATAGTTATCAGGTTACATGTCGGTCAAGCTACCTAACTTTATTTGACAAAGGAACGACTTCACAAATAATAAACGGTAAGATGACCGTAGGTCAGTTACACTAGTCGATGACTAACAAACAGGTGTCCATACAAAATTGTACTATGGCCGGTCCTTTCCTAGTGGGTAATACCAGAGCACTCAATAGTAAATTTATACCACTACCCACTTCCTGGGGTATACATCAAATCTAGTACACACTAACTTTAAATACTTGGACTAATGAAGTCCCAACAAGGGGAAAATGAAAATACTATCTGTGCGAGCCACTACAAAACTAACCGTGTTTCGCACTTTGCGCACCCAAAATAGTAGCACAGAAAATGGGGTGGCAACAAGAATGCGGTGAGATATTGACCGAGCTAGGTCCTCAAATAAAGGCATAAGACAACCTGCATGTAGTCTTACAAAATCTAAACACGTAAACATGACATTCACGGTGCAATGATATATAGTGAAGTCATGAGGACTGTAAACGAAATAAAGAACTCACGGAGAAGAGTAGGCATAAAGTAAGCTCCTAAGAAAACATAGACATAAGGACTAACTAAACAAGTCTGAAGGGCTTGGAAACATAATTGTCGTTCCGACAAATTAAACTATGTCCGGAGGACATAGAAAAGTTAACATTTTCTTAAGGACTATCTCAACAAGAGTGAAGGGCTTGAAAATTTAATGAATACTTGGATCAATAAAGAAGATTCCCTCGGTGTCGAGGCGGTCCCACCCACGTCCCATCCATCAAGGTCAGCAGTATCTTCTTCAGGTTCTGGAACAGAGGTTCCTCCTTCGGGGAAATCCAAAGATGAACTACAATTTGTGAACCCAGGGATTGCCCATTATATACCCTTTTTTGACTAGCAAAATGGGTATGTAAACAAGGAATAATGGGATGGAAAGGGTTGTAGGGATAGTAGGGGGGGTGTTTGGAGCAGTAGAGAAAGAAGGTGCCAAGACAGTCCGCTAGGTGAGTAGTGTTCGTAGATCGCGTCATCGGACCAGCGTAATGCAGGTTTTCTTCAATGTTGAGTCAGTTGAAACTGCCACGCCTTCTACTACGCCATACTTGCAGAACAGTTGGTGAAAGCATGGTAATCGAATCCGTGAGCATCCATGTAATTTGAGTATAACACAAATGATATTATTGCAGAATATATCAATTTTAATTCTCTTCTTCGGATTCCTTTATATTATCTTAGAATTTGTTGCAGATGTCATTTGAATTAAGTGACATGCCACAAATGGGTCTCACACATCAGGTCTCTAAGCAAGACTCTCTGGTGTTTTCTCTAGGCTAAGACATATTTTACCAGTATCAAGAGTAAGAAATTTGTACCTCACACCTGTCTACCCCCACCTTTCTTACGAGATTGAAATCTGGGAATTCACACAAACCATATTTAACCACTAGTATCATTAATGAAAAAAATTGTTAGTATTATAACTTTTTCAAATTTCAAAGCACCTGGTACACCATTATTGATATAACTTGGATTCTTAAATATGAGACAGCTAATTAAATATAAGATGTTAATACTTATGTCTGATAATATACATGGTATAAATACTTCAACTTGCTTAGATTTATGTGTGTTAGTCAAAGCTTATCGATCAAAAATAAGACCACAAAAAAACTAATAGTGCCAAAAGCTAAAACTAGCTGTTTTATGAAATCAAGTTTTCACTGGAATGGTGCAACGACTTGGAACACGTTGGACCAAAATATTAGATATTTATCAAAATTCAAATTTAAATCAGCATTATATTATATTATTCTTGACGATCCAGAAGTGAGCTGATAGTACTAGGATTAGTATTAGTATTGGTACTGATAGTAATATAATAATAGTACTAATCATTTTAACCATATAAATAGAAATAACAGCAGAAGAAGATCCCTATTATTTTGTAATACTCGACTACACAATTTATTTGATACTATCATCTAGTTATAAAAGAATACTTTAGTCTAGGTGTAACAATAATCTTCGAATAAAAATACCCATTGTGTTAGGTTAACACCCTATTTATATAGTAAACAGTTCATTTTATGAAACAGCCTATCATTAGTTAGGTAATTTATATATTTTCACCTTGTTTATCTGAAGTTTTACGCCTTCAACTATATATTCTATACACACATTAAGAGGCGCATTACCCGTATTTTCTGTACGGCCTCTAGAGTAGTAATGATAATGAATATCTCTAAGCTTGAAATAAAATTTTTAATTGCAATATTCTGGCATTTGTATTGTATGGTATTAGATTTTATTTTAATAATTAATTTATAATAATCAACTATCTCACTCACTCTCTCTCTCTAGAGGAAAGGGACGTGAATTTTACTGACGTAGTGACGCATTTATTCCCCAAACTAGAGGAAAACCTTCAGCTATCAATATTGGAAGAACATCACAACTTTAACCTGGCTCTTAGTCACTTAGTGAGGAAGAGCTATTAGAAAGGTAAAACGATAACGTTTCCAACACCGGAGGCACGGGGCATAATACAGCTAAAAGCGGCAAACTTACCCACAGATATAGCCAAATTAAGGGAAATTGTAAACAAAGTCTTTAAAAGAAGGGAGGAAGAGTGGGATTTGGAAAAGGTATATAAGCACCTTGTTCAAGCACATGGTCGCACCACGTTAAATTAAATATAGGAAAGGCCAAGATGTTACATCCACACGTACCATCCGTTATCTAAGAAAACAAGAAAATAGGAATCAAAATAGGACAAATGAATGCGATGCGAAGTGCAATCGTGATGCAAGAAGTGAGGAAGGTGGCAGAATAAAAGGCGTTGGATGTTGTGTGCCTACAGGAACTACAGCACCAGAAACGGAATTATCCCGCATATGCAAAAAGAGGCGAGAATTATATTGAATGGGAAGGCACCAATGAGTCGTTATAGTGCTCAACAGGCACATAACAGTAACAAGGAGTAATCAATTTTGCAATGAGAAGGTCATATGTGTGGAAACTCGAACTGGGATCGGTGTATTTTTACTAGTTAACCTGTGTTTTCAGTTCCGAGAGAAAATAAATCCTTATAAAGAAGAACTAAAAAATCTAGATAAGGCATTCCTTAATTTACCTGTTGTATAAATGATGGATACAAATGCCAGGTCTTCACTCTGGCATAGCAATGACATAAGAAGGGAATATGGTAGAGTAAGAGGGTATACGGCGTATCAAAGAGTGAAACTACTCGAGGATACAATAACAGAAAAGCATCTGGAGGTGGTAAACCAACCAGGAAATCCTGCAACGTATGTAGGAAGGGCAGGAGCCAGCACAAACATGTATGTCACCTTTTGTAGTGTGGAAGCAAGAGACCTAATAGGGAACTGGCAAGTGCATGATTGTGACATTCAGCGATTATAATCTGATAACTTTTGAACTCGGTAAATAAGTAAACAAGGAAAATATAGGCACGTGACTCATCTTCAACCTGGAAAAGGCAGATTGGGAAAAGTTAAGAAAAAGTTGATATTACCGCAACCTATGTTGCGGGGAGACAACATAAACCTAAAATCGAAGTAACTTATGTGGGATTGCAGGCAGCTATGAGGAAAGTAATACCAGCTATGAACGAAATCACGAAATGTGTAGGAAATCGACCATGGGAGGAGCAACTGCAAAAGCTACGTGGGTATGCAAGGAGAGAAAGACGAGAATACCAAAGATGCCTACAACAAGCAGGAAGACTCTTACTATTGAATATATACCTACAAAGGAAGGAAGAATTCAAAAATAAAATGAAGATTGTTAAAAATGATAGTTGACATAAATTTATTCAAGTATAATTGGGGAATAATGCATGGGGTGTACCCTTTCAGAGTGCAGAAGGGCATATTAGAACCCCTGCTTTCATTTCAACACTCAAGAAACCAGAAGGAGAAATGACTACCTGCCGGGTAGAATTGGCTAGGCTACTATTGGATGTGTTGCTCCCTGATGAAAATCATGAGGAGGGGTATGAGGAAAATGAAAGAGATAGGCGGGATATGAAAATGACATATAATATTGAAAACGTGATAGTGGAACCAGCAACACAGGACGAAATTAAAAGGCAAATAGCAGGAATGAGAAGAAAGAAGACACCTGAACCTGATGTAACCAATGTATATGTGATTTATGAAATTAGTGAACAGATAGCACTCTTTATGGCCCAGCTCATGAATGAGTACTTGTCTCAGGGTAGAATCACAAATGTGTGGAAGTGGAGTGAAATGGTAATTCTGAGTAAAGGGGAGGACAAAACCCTCAACTCCCAAAGTCGTACCGACCGATATGTTTGATGAAAGTGTGTGCAAAACTGCAGCCGAAAATTCTATGTAAAAGACTGGAAAAACATAGAGAGGAGGTGGGAATGCACCCTAAAAAGTATGTTTTTAGGAAGGGCAGGTATACGGAACATGCGATCTGTGCTTCCATTAACCCGGTAGAAAAATCTAGGGCAAAATATCTTATAGGAATATTTGTGGGCATCACAGGTGCATTTTATAACTGTTGGTAGCCAGCCTTATTCAAGAGATTAAAAGAATTAAACTGTCCGGGGAGTCTCTAAAGAAACTTTAAGGATTATTGTAGGGGCAAGTATGCAAACCTGAGATGCCCGGGAATAACAATAAGCAAAAAATTAATAAAATGATGCCTACAAGTATCAGTCACTGGTCCGATATTTAGGGACGTTGGTCGCGAGCCTGCTTTTCTGGAGATTGAAGCACTCCCTGAAATGGTGGGGGTGGTTTCTTTTTATTATGACTTGCTGATAGTGGTCGAGGCAAGCTCTAGAAGGAACCCGAAAGAAAAATGTAATAAGGTACTGAGTGGCTTGGATAAACGGTGTAGTATTGTAATACTCAGCATGGCGCCGGTAAAGACAACCTACATGTTGCTCAGGGGAGTGCTTAAGATAGATCCTATAGTTAAGATAGCAGAACAATCAATAAGAAGGAGCAAAACTGTTAGATATCTGGATGTGCCGATTTACGAGAAGCGTAGCTTCCCAACTCGCATAGACAACGTATGGGGGATAGCCTTGCGGGTTATAAGGCAGCGGAAGTTCCATCTGCCATTAAACATTATTATACTATACTATAAGGCGTTGCTCGTGTACATAGTGGGATATGGAGCAGGAGTGTGGGCACAACAACTTAGAGGGGACAGAGCTAAAAGAAAACTCAGAAGCCTTCAGAGGAAAATTCTCATGAAACTTTCTGGGTGCTACAAAACTGTACCAACAAACGCGTAGTGTGTCACCTTAGGTATCTGGCCCCTAGACTTAGAGGTATGAGAGAGGGCCGATGGATATTGGCTTGAAAAAGGGAAGCTGGAAAAATTTATATAATTAACAACTGACGGTGTAAGTACCAAAGATGATATAAGAGAAACCGTCCTGGGGGAGTGTCAAGCAGACTGGGAAGAGAGTACTACAGGTAGAAGGACTTTCCACTTATTTCCAAACGTACAAGAAAGATTGAGAATGAAGCATCTTAAACCTCCCCAGGGACTTTTCATATATATCACAGGGCATGGCCCATATCAAGCGTCCTGCTTTAGGATGAACTTGAGTGAAACCAGTCTTTGCTGTGGCGGAAGAGAGGCGACACCAAAACAAGTGATCTTGAAATGTATATTTACGGAAAGGCAAAGAGCGGAGCTACTAATGGCTATACAGGCTAATGCCATATACCATATATTGAGGGATGCCAACCAGTGAAACTACCTTGATGAGATAGCGGACAGGGTATCTAAAGCAGAAAGGGATAGACATATGAATGAACTAAAAAAAGAAGAAGACAAAGATAAGAGCAAGATTTGAGACGAAAAAGACATGAAGAAACAGCTGGAGAAGACGTGACGAGTGAAGATGATGGAGAGTGAGAAACACCATCAGACTTAGACGAGACGTTACCAAACTGGTGAAACAAAATAAAGTGTAATAAGAGGGAGGGTTGACTAGATTTTGATGGACTATGGATATATCTAAACCTCTAGCCAAGTAAAAGCGTCTCAGGGGTACCATTGATGAATATCGCTGGTGAACCAGGGACACTTGGAATGCTGGCTAGGGGAGCAGGAAAATAAAGTGGATGCAGATGAGACTTCGGAAGTTGTTCCTTACTCGAGGAGTCCTGCTCGCTTGGACACAAGCGTGATGCTGGGCTGGAGCACTCCAGGGATGTCAACTTGACTAGGTATAAGTTAGATTAAGTTAGGTTTAAGTCCAAAGCAGGCATATCACAATAAAAATATGTCTATAGCCAAAATAACTTCAATAGGGAAAGAGAGACAAGTATAGTTATAAGTCATCATAAATTAAATAAACGTATTGATATATTGTAGACAGAGTTGAAAACAGGCACAGGTCGAGGTGAATTGGTAATGATCAATAACAGGACAAGTAGTTTTAATATAAGGATATGTTTATATTCCAGAAAGTGTATGTGTGCAATTTTTAGTTTAACTATATAGAAGGCATATTGTAATATGGACAGAGCATAAAAAGTATTGATATATATTAAATAATATGTCAGGACAAATGTATACGGGAATTTAAAATAAAAAATATCACCAGACGATACGTGAGAATTATGATGGTGGAAAGCAGATGGGACCTACAGTTTAACGTGGGTTCCAAACCACGATTTGGGCCTGGAATTCAACACATTCACATAGTGTGAAAGAAAACACTTTGCCAGAGGTGAAAGAAGGGTTGGGTAGTCAGAAAAGTCTGTTACGGGACTGGGATTTGAACTCTGGACCCTTTGAATGTAAAAAGGGTTTCCATTTTGATGCTTCTTAGAATATTTGATAGAGTGTTCTCCTTTAAGAAATTTAATATACTCGTAGAATGCTGGCTAAGTTAGGGGTTGCCCACTAATGTTTCATTAAACATTCCCTTTTGGGTGAGCATAAATTAGAAACAGCCCCTGCCCCCGCACTCCTGTTGAGCACGCGTGAAGGAACATGTAACGAAAGATTGCAAGGTTTAACCTCCGGTACTTTGTTTGGTAAACAGCTTCTGAAATAGTAACTTTACAATACCTCTTTAATCTCGCGTTATTATTTTGCTGCCTTTAAAGGATTTGACAAAAGAGTTCCTTCGCTGTATTAGGATATAAGAAATATTAAACCCACTTCAGTGGCCACATGGTCTAAGGCATCTCTCGTGTTAGACTGACCTGCTGAAGAACGAGAGAAAACGGTTCGAATCCCGGTCATTTTTACCGAGGATGGGTTTCCATGAATGGTTTCGCACTCTCCTTTTTCTACGCGAATGCGAGTAGATTATCTATAAAATTCTTCCTTCCTCATCCCTAAATTATTATGGTATTTATCATACCTACGTATAACCTGGACAAGTATTAAGACGCATTGATAAAAAAAAAAGACAATATGTTAATGGAACACTAATGGCATACTTTAAAAACTTAATTCCGACCTCCTTTAGTGCTGATACGGGTTGCAAACGTCCAGATATCCCACGCTATTTGATAAGTTGTTTTTGAAAATTTTGGTTCATTCCAAATAGAATTATTATTATTATTATTATTATTATTATTATTATTATTAGCACCACGTCTTACTACCCGTTCGGGTTAAACGCACTTACGCTAATGTGTAATGGTAGAGTGATTGTGAGATGAAATGGAGGACCTACAGTTTAACGTGGGATCCGAGCCACGGTGGAGGCCTGGCCTTCCCACATTCACAAGATGTCTTGTCAGAGGTGAAGGAAGGGTTTGGTAATCAGATAAATCTGTGCCGAGACCAAGGATTGAACCTCGGACCCCAGCACAGAAGTCCGACACCTTACTCCTAGACCACCAGGTCACCTCAATAAATCATTATATAGTGATTATGAGAGTGAAATATTCAAAATAAATGATAATACTGTATAAAGTTTAATAATTGATCTGTCAATAAAGTTTTATTTTTGTTAAACTTAGTTATATTGACTTTTTCTAATCCAAACGACATGACTCAACAGTTATTTGACCAATTCATTAATCACGCATTGGCGTCAACTTGACTACTTCAAATTATTTGAATTAACATCAACTTGACTACTTCAAAGTACTTGAATTAACATCAACTTGACCACTTCAAAATATTTGAATTAACATCAACTTGACTACCTCAAAATATTTGAATTAACATCAACTTTACTACTTCAACATAATTGTATCTAGACTAACATAACTATCTAAACAAAAATGTAACGACACCAATTTGACTATTTTAACAAAATTGAATTGACCACAACTTGACTTCAACAAACTTGTCTTGAGGTTAATTTTATTAATTTAACAGATACGTCTTAACTAATTTTAATAACTAGACATATCTGTGTCGACACTGATGTTTCTAATTTAATATAGTCTACCCTTTGTTGATTACTTCAACACACATGTATTTCCAACAATTTTTCTACTTTAACAAGCTTACAGCTGGCTTACGTGGTCTTGGGGTAATGTGCTCGCCTCAGACACAATGTTCGTTGGTTCTAAACCATCCAGGGTCAATGGATTTTTCTTTAGTGATAAAAAATCCGTAGCACAACTTACTTTGGAAGAGAAGTAAAGTTGTCGGTCCCGTGTCGATTGTGGCATGTAAAATAAACCTGGAAGGTATGTTAGAATACCTTCCTTGCAAAATTGGTAAGCCTTTTCGCTCTCGCTCATAGAAATTATCTTGCGCTGATATAATCATTCGGTTCAGAAAGGGAAATTTAAATACCTCAAATAAATAAACTAAAACAAGCGTATAGCCTGCAAAGGCTATAACAATAACAAAGGCGTCAGTCTTATCATGTCTAATTCACTAATGGCGGAAGTTGGGGTTCAAATTTAACCTTTTGTATTGAGGTATTTGTGTTTAATTTTGTTCCCGTTTGTTTGAGATATTTAACGCGCATCTTCTAAACTAATTTATCATATCAGTAGACTACTTATAAACAAGTTTAAATCTAGAACAGACACAACACTCAGTCCCTAGATGTTAATTCATCACTGTGAAGGGGGAAACCTTCATTCATTCATTTCACCTACGATACATTTTTCTGTTATTCCTGGAATTGAGCCTGGAAACCTTAGCTCAGTAAAATGACGTGATACCAACGGAGCTAATCTGTCATAAATGTTTATAAATAATTACTCAATCTCCTTTTACGTAAATTCTGGTACAATTCTTCTCAACTATTATTTACATCCCTCCCCTGTTAGTGCAAAAAAAACAAAAGGAAATAAAGCGTGGAGAATGGTAAAGCAATAATAAGAATCCTAATTATAATTTTGCATCTGACTTTGATAAAAAAAACTGGTGGTTTTTTTTCTCGACTATCACAATATTATACAATAGTTTGGTAATAAATACAACTATATCCCTTCCTTATACAAAACAAAGCTATATATATATATATTCACATCTATATGTGTGTGTGTGTGTATATATATTAGTTACTGTACAATGTCAGTGAATCATGGTCCCCAAATACTAATTACACTGAACATAAAATGTGATTACTTGCTGTGCTGTTGTCGCGTATGACGGCCAACTCATGCTTTGGTAATACTTGTTAGTGGTTAGGTAATTACAGCTCATCACCACGTCAGACTGTCAATGTAGACCACTGATAACAATGAAACTTGTTTTCCAGTAGTTATGTGACGTGGTCATACAGTATAACTATATACATGCTGGTACGCTTTGTTACCGTAGTAACGTCCATGAATTTATACGACAGTGCCTAGGGTTCAGGGGAAAAATCGCCCAAGCCAGTATTCTTGCTTTCCCAAATAACAGATTTGTAAATATTGTCCAAAGAAAGTGTTGAGTTATTTTGTGATCTTCAAACCAGTTTATGAACCAAGATCTTTTTTTAGAGACTTTAAATAATGTTATTATGAATTTTATCCTTGTAAATTATAGTGTCAATACATTATCCGATTAAGATAAATTATAAATAGATGAACTGTTACATGTCCAGTAGTTTCAGTCCAAATTTCAAATGAATAGATTTTTATAAAATACAAATAAATTATTTTGCAGCCAAATTGTATAAAATTTTACTATTTTACTGCAGTTTTTGTGTTAAAATTGATAATATAAATTCAACAGATATTTTCAAGAAACTTTTTTACTATGAATACGGGAAATTAGATATATTAACTCTTCTGGCATACAGATAAAGCCCTCCTAATGGAATTTTGACTATACAACTATTAAAAGCAAAATGCTGTTTTAAATTAAACAAAATATGAGAAGCTACTTGACTAAAGAAGTCAAAGCTTTGAAATATTAATAGTGTATGTTGGTGATGACGACCCACGCATATCCTATGGTTTGGCAGCAATTGAGAGGCTATGATTTATGATGATGATGGTGGTGATGACGACCAGTGCATTTCCCATGGTTATAGAGCAATTTAGATGTTATGATCTATGATTGGCCATTGGTTGATAATAACTACGATGATATTAACATTCTACTAAGTAATGATTTGTAAGTACGCGGTGGTTTGTAGGTGCGTAGTTTCTAGCACTCACTTTAATTATAATAACTCGACTTTATTCGCACACTTATTGAGGGTTTCACTTACTATATTAATAAAAAGCAAAGTACAATTGATTTTAACACTATTTTAATACTATTTATTAAACTGATTACACACTCTTAAGATTATAACTGTAACATTAGAGCGACATAGATCTTGCTTGTGTTACTAAAAAACGCGGACTTTTCTTAAGCAGTTTCTTTTCCAGCCCTTATACCCGGCTGCCCCCTCCCTCTGCTGTTGGAAGTAAAACCTAGCCATGTTGGCAAGGTTTTTTAGATATAGAATGAAATTGAATATTTTTCTGAGTATATTTTAATAGTCAAAATTTTTAACTTTATTTTTTGAAAAGACTTTATAGGTTTAAAACACGTTAAAATAAATAATTTATCAAAATTATATTAAGAACAAAAATACAACTCGAATTTAGAATTTAGTATTGAAAATGTTACGCTTCAATTTATTCTATCCATTCATGGATGAAGCATAAAAGGATTATTTATTTACTGTTATTTAGTTTAAAAGATAAAAACAATATATCATCTATAATTTTCAGATAAATTAGAGGGTCCCATTACACCTTGACTAGACTTATGATAAGCTAGTCAAAGGAGCAAGTATTATACACGCCATGTATGTACAGTACGAACAAGCTGATCTAAGGCAATTTAATATAATATTCATATTTTATTGATCACAGATTTAATGGAATACATTTAGTGATACACAAGATAGGTGTCGCTATGGTATCTGTACAGTTACTAAAGCTAATTAATGAAAAGGAACAAGCTGACCTCTTTTCCCTGAGTATCAACAAGGTAACTAAAAGTTACATGTATAGAATCAAATGTAAAACATAGTAAATTTTTAATCGGCTGACCTTTCCACTATGTTCTAACAGCACTTAAAAACAGTATTTATGTAAGTAAGTCCCCAGAGAGCGAACCTACTCGATAAATCCTGCTACATAAAGCTACATTTCCCCAAAAAGGGAAAACAAGGTAACAATAAATTAAGAAAGTGAAGAAGGGTATGAGTTAATTAGTGCAACGGTATGCGTACACTTTATTTCGTAAGGAAACTCATTCATCAAGCTACATAAAGTGGTCCACCTGAATTATTTTAAAGCCAAGCAGGATTAAGTCTTCTTCAAGAAGTTACTCGATACAATAAAGTTTACAGTAGTTAATTTACTAACGAGTTCACTTACTTGACAATCTTGTGAGTCTATCACTCAAACGTTGAGACCAAGTCTACGGGTGACTAGCATGTTTCATCGAACAAGTTCGGGCTATATCCCAATTAGGAATACCTCGAGTTTCAATTACTACTAGAATAAGTTAAGTAATTATAACAATCAAAACTCGAACACCGGGGCTTCAAACCACACTGGCGTCTTTAAGACACCACCTACCTTTTTTTAAATAAACCAAAAACTCCAACTATTACAGATCGATACAGAGAGCCATAGGTTGGGTATCAAGAATGACTAAGGCCTAAGTAAAGACAATCAAGCTAGCAATAAATAAATGATCTAGTTTGGTCACTAACAATATAGAACTAATCCTAAGCTACTATCTATGGGCGTTTCACGAATAAACTAAACGGCAGAGTGATATGAATTAATTAAAACAAAGCTTCATTAAGCTCTCCTCACCATGACAAACGTTATTTTACCAAGAATAAACTGTCGTTCAGTAACATGTTGCTATAAAGCTGAGAGCCACGACATTTGAAATCAATACAAATATAAACACTCTTCAAATATTATTTCGACAATAATAAACAATCGTCACGCAACAGATAGATAAAGCTGAGCACTACAACTTTTAAAATCGAAGCAAAACTAAATTCTCTTCAAAATAACAACCATTATTTTACCAAGGTGACACAGTCATTAAGCGACGTTTTAAGCTAGATTCCTATCGGGGATAGTTAAACAATTTAAACTTGAACGCCTAGGCCAGTGGAATATTGTTGACAAAACAAAATACAGGCTGGTATTACATCCTCAGAGTGACGGGGTGCTATCTTCCTGTGGCCATGGTGACAGTAGAGTCCACAGACATTCCGGTCTTGGATAGTTGTGTGGCTGGTCCTCCCTCGGGCGGTGAACAGAGATCAGACGAGCGTTTAAGTGCGATATAATATACAGTAAATTTTATTCAGAACACGTGCCTCATTTTATATACCCTTAAATTAGCACATGACTAGACAAGCGGTTGGTGGGGGAATAAACCAATCAAATCGGAGAACCATCAGACAAGGTGAAAAGTTGAAATGGAGGGGATCATTGTGCAAGTGCGATAAGATGGAGTTGAGTGAAGTAGATTCAGATTGTTTATGGTTTGTTGGGAAGGCTAAGTCAAAGAAAGTCAATAGTGAGCCGACATCAGGAGATCTAGGAGAATGACGCAAGCACGAAATGGGCAACGGTATGTCAACTGGAGTTGATTATTTTTGTTGCCTCTATAGTTGTATATATGTGTTTATAATTATTGTATGTGCTTGATAATTCCTATTAGTCTGGCACAGAAGTAGCATCTCCGGTTTAGAAAACTGAGATGAACGTCCAGATTGCTCGTTGGGATGACCACATGATATTCTTTAGCCTCAATTGTTGGCAGTATCTTCGCGAATGGTGTCAGCCGTTTGGTCAGTATAGTTCACTTACGAGCTCCCAGCATGTCATTAGTTGAAAATCAGTTACAGTTCTAAGGCAGACAAATTTAATATTGACATTTAACATGTAAAACAAATTATTGTTAAGTTACTGTCTAAAAGCTATGCATCCAAATCTTTTTTACTCCTTTTAGGGTTACTGTTCAAATGCTACGTAATTTTAAAATTTACAACCTGCATTTAAATATTTAATTGTGACTGTTAAAATTCAGCACAATTTAAAATATGCAACATGTCTAAAACTTGTATTATTACTGTTCAAAGGTCATGAAATTTTGAATACACAACATGTGTATGACAAATTGTATTTTACTGGTGTTGAGACGATACACAATCTAAAATTCACTACCTGATTTGACAGTTTTTATAATGTTGTTTATAAATATGAGTTGGTCTATGCTTTCACCCTTATTATGTCTTTATTTATAAAGTACAAAATAATAAATAAACAATGGCGATTGAGGATGGATAATTAAACATGATGTATACTATACAGAGATTAGTTTGTGGAACAAGTATATAGTAGTATAATAAATACATTATTGAAATCAGTTATCAGTCTTAGTTTCATTCAAAATTCTCAGGTCATGTTGAAACAAATTTTGAAAAAATATATGGCTATGAATAAGCCTAACGCTATGGATAGCAGTAGTCTTAAAATTTAACATAGGAAAATACCTACATCCGTGTTCACGTGGTAAATAGCATATATCTATCCTAGTTTGGTTTTCTACTGATGGAGATGCTAGGGTTACAATCTTGGCTGAGAGTGTTTGTTTTTCCTAAAGGGTATTTAACTCTAGCTTTAGGAAATTCCTGGTATATTTCCCTTGAACACTACATTATATATCCCTCTCTCATTATTGTAAATGTACGTGGATAGCCCAGATAGTAAGATGGAGTGGGCCCGTGAACTAGATGTCATTTCTGGTTTGCCATTGACGAGGGTATTGGGGTTCAAATTCCAACCATGTGTAGTGAATGTAGATTTTCCCAAATTATTTTTGTGCTTTATCCACTAAAATGTTGGTACATTTTGTATATTTTATACCCTCCTCATTCCTACCCAATTATTTCAAGTGCACGTGGATAGCGCAGAATGTTAGTAAGATGTGGTGCAAAAAGTAATTCAATACAAAATATTACGTTTACTTCTCTCTTTTCATTTTATAGGACTGTACTTCGAAAGTACCCTCTCTTATTGACTGTGATCCCAATCTTCGCTGAGAGGCACGCACAAAATTAAATTCCAACGCGAACCAAATCAACGGAGCGCCGCGTCAGGACTTTGCGTTTGCTGACGTTCACAAGCCTAGCGACGTTTCAAATCGAAACTCCTTCGAAGTCTGCAACCACCCTTGACTGAGAATATGGCCCAGTGAGTCAGGGACATATATTTTTGAACTAAGACACACAAGCTACATACCAAGCTCTAATCCTAAATAATGGTATTCGTTTGTGTGTGTAAGTTTTTTCTCTTGCATTTTGGGTATCCATTGAGGGTTGAAAAGACTAAAATTTTAGTATATTCAGGGTGCATCTGCCTACTGAGAAGGGCTTGGATTCAATTTATTATTTTATAATTATACCGCCACGTATAAATATACAGAAAGACTATTTGTACTTTAATTGCATTACTGGGCTAGGTTTTACCAAGTTATAAACTATAAGAAATATACTGGTTTTTGCGTGTAGGCAGAAAGAAACAATTTATGAATAAAACCAACTCAATACCCCTGGATGAGGTTCAAGCCCTGACCTCTCCAAGACCACCAAATTGGAATATATGAGCATAATTCAGTCCATGCACCCACATATTCTGGTATTTTGATTCTTGATCCAGTCAACAATCTTATCATTAGTGTGTGTTCTTCCATTTTCACCGTGATGAATTTACTCCCTAATATCTTAAGTGTGGTGTATTGTATAGTTAAGTTAGTTTGTAAGTATGTTACGATATCTAAATATAATTGTGAGGTTAAGGCTAGTTTGCATTGTTTTACACCAGAGTTTGTCAAATAATGGTTAATTGTCCTCATGTGATTTGTCACGTACATTAATGCGGCCTCCAAGTGATTTGTTTCCCTCACCCCTTATTCCATTAGTACTTATTAAGTCACCTGAACCTAAGAATGCTCGTTTTAAGTCATGAATTCTCACTACCACGTTAGTAGATGTTTGTTTGGTTCTAGCCCAGGTAATCATTACTTTTTGTATCGCGTCAATACACACACTATTTTGTTATAATTTGAGTATGGTTGTTTACTTCATTTATTAAATAAATATTGTTTATTTGTAGGTCTACTTGGCACTAGTCTGGAGATTATTATTTCACAAAGCATAATTTTATTTAGACAATAATTTATTGATATTTTAATACACACTTTATTATTACTTTCTTCTAAAATAATTATGAATATCTATGTTATAAAATCCTTTGTCATTTCGTTGCTATCCAAAATCAACAACCGTTTCTTTTTGTTGCAGCTACACTGGTAACCATAACAAACTCTTCTTATGTTACTATGTTATGCAAACATGAGATTAAAATAGTATGTCAAAACTCATTACATTCTCTTTCTAAAAAGTCCATTATAATTTTATATTCCCAACAAACACATATATATGTATATATAATGCATATACGTATACATACGTGTGTGTGAGTGTAGCTATAGATAATTATATAGACCTATACAATTATTAATTTTATAAATCCCAGATAAATTCAATCAACAAATTTCTTAAAATGCCAATTAGCTAACCTCATTTGTCTCAACTGTTATTTTGTTTTCAAAATATGTAAACAAACAACTAAAACACTGCATGTGTGTGGAAGGGTTAGTCTTATTATAAATATATTACATATTGGGTGCTGTCCAAAGTTGAAAAAATGTTCGAGTCTTGTGTTAATATTATTTGCCTAGCCGTCCTAATTTAATTGCATAATGTGTTTTATTTAGTAGTTTTCACTAACCTTTCGGGATGTCCTCATTTAGTTACATTAGCGAGGGATTTGGATATGAAATCCATCTTCAGTACATCTCGACTGGATTTAGACCCTAATCTAACAGTTGCTATCATTTTAAACAAAAATATATCGATGTTTAAGTCAACGTGAGCACCGATGCGCCTATATACATAATAAATGATATTAAGAGAGTTTTGGGTTTTTAGTTTCTGTCAAATTGTTAAGCTTAAGGTAGAACATTAAAGAATGTGGCATACATTCATCATTTTTGCGGTTTTTTGACAAAATAACTTTTTAGGATGATATTATTAAAATAATGCTTCAGTGAAAACATTTATTTTAGTATTTCTCACATAATACTCTCAATCGCTCTTGAATATTTGTCATAAAATTATTAGGATTGTATCGAACATTTTTTACCCAAATGAAAATCCTTTTTCAAATTATCTAATGTTCATCAGAGATATTCAAAATTTTTTGGGATAACTAAGAGTAGAAAATTAAGGTATATGTTCTCACTGACGTAATGTTTTATCTATTTGATCAAAAAGTGTTTTTGTAATAAAAATTTAGACTAAATTGCGTACCCTTCCATCCCACCTTAAAAGAAACATAGGCAAAAAAATGTCATCAAATAAATAATAAAATAACACTTTTATTTAATTAACTCTTAAAATAAAATCCATGTTTACCCTTGAGGTAACGTTCAAAATGTTATGAAAACACTTTCTATAGTTAATATAACTTTTTTCCTATACCTAGTTTCAAACGTAAAATTATTTATCTAGTTTTAATCCAAGCCCTAAATAGAACTTGTTTGTTAAATTCATGGCCAGCCAACAAAAACCAATCCTGACCGAAACCACATTCCCTGTCACAAACCTAGCGACCAATTAACATTGCAATACTCGGTGTATAGAGGTTGAAACTACGTGACTAAATTAGGGGCTGATAATCCCTTAGCAATCACTCCCTCCCCGCCGCACCCCTTCATCCAACACACGTATACAACCTCTACCACCGCGACTCTAGTAGTGCCAACTATATTTCCGCCCTCTCCAGGGTTGTCACCCCGAGTGGGACAACTAATTAGGTTGGTAGGATGCCTATTATGCTTAAGGAGATTGCATCTAATAATCAAGGAACCACAGGGTATGTCTTGATATTAAAGGGCATGTTTCTTATAGGCTACAAAACAGGTATTTGATGATCGACCAAATTATTATCTTATTATTGATTATATATCTTATTCTTATCATTATTAATAATAATAATAATAATATTTAGCACCGCGTCTTACTACCCAGTCGGGTTATACGCTTTAAGTACTAATTACTCTAATGGATTAGGAATTGGGAAGGTTGAATTAGAGGAAGTGAACCCGCATTTGCGTGGAGGGAGGGTGGAAACCATTTAGTAAAAACCACCCCCAGTTCACCCGACCGAGATTCGAACCTCGATCTCCCCGTCCTCAGCAGTCGAGCTCAACACGACAAGCGCGTTAACCAACTACGCCACCGAGGCGGGTCTTATCATTATTCATTTCAATTTTTTCATATTTATTCATCAGTTTATATAATTATTTAGCTGATTGTTTATCTTATTTTCCCGTATAAATATATGTATTTGTAAGGTACTTGTGTACTTTTCAGTGCTGGCCTATTCATAGGTCTTACGACTGTTGGCCAGCACTATAATAAATGAAATTTAAATTTAAATGATATACCAAAGCCGGTAGGTACGTGGTCTAAATGTAATTTATTCTCGTTTGCCGGTGATGGGGAAGCCAAGGTTCAAATCCCAGTCTAGTTTACTATGGATGTGTTTTTTCTTAAATAGCTTACCACACTTCCAGAGCGAAAATGAAGGGACATTTACTCCAAATTATAACTTATTTATATCTTCCGTTAGAGTAATTAATGTGTACGTATGTACTAAACTGGTGCTAAGACATAGTGAAAAGAGTGATTGTATCACTATGTTCTCTTTTTACACAAAGTCCAACGACCTCTCAGGGATATTCGAATTTTTTCTTTAATGAGATAGTGATCATAAAATTACAATTAAGAATAAATGTATCACATTTGCACAAAGAGGTATTGAGAAACAATTAAGGTAAAAACCACATCATTACACCAGCCAACAAATCCCAAATCTGTGTACAAACTTAAACTTAAGGGGGAAGCCTAATGGAGCGCCAAGAAGCATTCGATACGTCTATAAATACCGGTTTATTTAATAAGTTGTTTTTTATTTCGAAATTTTCATCACGTCAGGATTAAACATTTTTAGATTATTGAAAGACTACATTATATATTTTACTATTTAAAAAAATAGTAAAAATTGAAACTAACAAATTTTAAAAGACGTTCATGTTTGAAGGGCTGAAATCAGTTAAGAAACATGTATTAAACCTTCCTCAAATAATATAATTTTAACATGGTTATATCAAAGGAGTGGTAAGTAATTTAGGACTGTTTTATTGGTTAAGAAGCTTAATTAATGACATTTACTTTAGAAATATCGCTGAGTGGGTTTATCTCCCTTCAAGTGAGCTGCGTACTTAAAATTATAGAAGTATAAGAGACTCTTACATGCATAATTAATTATATTATTGATATAGTAATTTACCCTTCGTGGTGGCAGTGTGCTTAAGTTGTGAGATTTGGAGATGTATTAGTTACTGTTGACGTGAATGTTGGGGGTCGAGTTCCAGTAGGGTGCACTGGAGGTAGTTTTCCACATTTGCTTTATTAATATATTGTTTTTGTTACCACGCCTTGCTACCCATTGTTTTTTTTCAACCCGGTGAATAAATTATGACTTTTTAGCATTAAGTACAGTACCTTTAAGAGAACACGAAAATCCTCAGTTCGGGCTAATTGCGTGTGCACTAATTACGCTAATTATGTTAGGGATTAGAAAGGTTATATTTAGAGGATATGTACGCACATTTGCGTGGAGGAAGAGTGAAAAGACATTTTGGAAAAACCACCCTCAGTAAACCCAACCGAGATTCGAAACTCATCCTCCCCGTCATTGCCAGTCTAGTCTATGGTGAGAGAAGCACCTTAGAACATGTGACCATCAAATCGGGTAGTATACAATCAAATTGGGTTGAGCTCTACAAACCAACCCTTGTATTCGAGTTCCGGTACATCCTAGAAATGTATCATAGGGATTAATTATGGGAAAATTAGGTGTTATGTCCAATTCAATTTAAATTAATTTGTATATTATATTATTATATAGCTAATGCTTTCAAAAAGATAACATTCCATATTAAAAAAGTATTAACTGATATTTTTAGCACTCCTTCCTACTACCCGTTTGAGTAGATAATAACTACGCTTATAATCTTGGTTATTAAGAAGGTTATATTTAAAGGAGGTGTACTTACATTTCCGTGGAGGTATAGGGTGGAAAACCATTTCGTAAAACTACCCTCAGTACACCCAATCAAAATTTAAACCTCAAGCTCTCCCTCATCAGCAGTCTAGACTATCACGAGAGTATTACGTTGGACCATGAGGCCACCGAGGCGGGTACTTGCCAATTAATTTTAGTATCAAACCAATAGTAAGCTGACCTAACTCCAAACCAGACACAACATTCATACCTCCAGTCAGCTGCGAATAGGGAAACTACGGTTTCATAAATTGTACAATTGTGGCTACACTCGGAATCTCACCCAACACCCTTTGCTAACTAGCTATATGTTCCCTGTCCCCCGGTTTGTGTAACATGTTGAGAACCATACTCTCTTGATGTCTAACCATATGTAGAGTGAAATATGAATAGCTTAAATTTACTTTAGAGTCTCTGAGGTCGTTTGTAAGCAGCTAAAAACAAAACATCTCAAAGTTCTGGAGTAGGGGTCTCCAAATTTAGGTCTTCGTCCAAATTGCTGCTAATAGTCAATTTTATTAGGATATATATCTTAAATATGTAATATATATAGTACATATAGTATTTATAATATATCATGTTTTATATAATATATGTATTATAATATTATACATATAATATAATACATAGAATGTATTATATTATAATACTATACATATAATATAATACATACAATGTATTATATATATTATATTACATAATTTATATTAACATATAATATATGTATATGTATGTACTATACTTATAATATAATACATACAATGTTTATATATAAATTATGTAAAATATATATTATATTATTTAATAAATATAAATATCCGAATAATTTGCTTAAAATATTTATCTTTTATTAATATCTTGTGGTAATTGTCATGGACTTTATGAACCAACCAATTGTTTCAACACACAACTTACAAACTAGTTTGATTACAGAACAGACACAAAACACCTATCTCCTTGGCTGAAAATGTATTACTTTGAAACTCACTTCAATGGCTGCATGGTCAAAGGCATCACTCTCGCAATAGACTAGACTCTCGATGACGGGAATATCGAGGTTTAAATTCCAAATATTTTTTCCACTCTCCCAGCACTCAAATGTGGGTAGACTTCCTCTAGATTCTAGTATTACTCATTCCTAGCACATTAACGTAATTAGTACACAGGCGTATAACTCAATCGGGTTATATGATAACATGGTGCTAATAAAAGTATTATATTATACTTTATAAAATCTAATTTCATTTTCACCAATAAATAAATTAGAGCATTTCAAGATTTTAATATAGATCCCATAGCTAAGTTAGCAGGAAAGTAAACTCCTTACTGTGAAAGGGGATGCCCCAATTTCATAAAAAATATTGTTTATGCTCTCCGGGAATCAAGCAGGGACCCATATTAAATTAGGCAAACGTGCTACAATGATCTAAGGCGTCGGATTGTTAAATATATTGATAGAATAAAACTATAAAAATAGTTCAATCTGTCTACATTACAAGAATCTTTCTTCAGAAAGAGCCGATATCTGTGGCCAAATAGCTTAGGTAAATTTATAAACTTTATTTCAACTCTTAGATAACTTATAAAAGGGTGGAGGGGGGGGGGTTCATGTCTAAAAATCTGTACCAATGATAGCTCTGAATGAATCAGTGATATTTTTGTAGTCTTGGAAAATATATGTTAACAGCATTGCGTGTAAACCACCTTATTCTAAAATAACCTAACCTGACCAACTTAAATCCTAGGAATTAAGGTGAACCTGCAAGAAAACGACGCAAGACTTTTACATATGTCTGGATAAAAGAATTGATAACATATTCTGAGACTTTAAAAAGACAAAGAGTTTGAAAATAAGTATGAAATACAACAGCAAAACTCGTTTATTTCATGCTTTGAAAAAATAATTTTGGCATTATATAGAAAGCCTATGAATTTTATAGAAATCCTGGACACATTGCCGGTGACTTGTGTGTATATATATATATATATATATATATATATATATATATATATATAAAGCACAATATTATGGCAATTTTTAAGCGATTTAAATGGATACAGTACATAAAATAGATTTTAAAATAAGTCTTGTTACAATATAAAATAAACATACGTAAGCATGGACATTGAATTTAAGAGAGAATAGGGACGTGAAAGCTATGGGAATAAAGTTTGTGAGCCACATGCTAGATGTCACGAGTAGAAACATGATAATAAATGAAGTTATCCTATTAAGAAGAGTGGGAATAGAAGGAGTACATGAGATAGTTGATAAAGCAAGATTAAGATGGTATGGGCATCTAATGAGGATGGAGATGGGTAGAATGCCAAAGAAAAATATAGAAATGTCTTATGTAGGGAAAATACCACAAGGTAAGCCAAGAAAGAGATTAGAAAAGCAGATAACAAAAGTATGCAAGTGAGAGGAGAAGAATGGAAGCAATTAAAGTTGGAATAATGGTGGAAGTATAGAGGAAGATGGAGGTATTTTACTAAATTGACCCAGCCACAGGCTGGAAACAGTCTATTATTATTATTTATGTTTTCTCATGATAATATATTAGTAGTAAAATTTATGCCGAATAGTGAAACAATAGATCCAGTTGACTTAGCCCACCAGAGTCGAATCCTATGAAGTTTAAGAACTAAAAAAAAAAAAAGCTCGAATCATGAAATTTCAATATATTATATTAAATTGTTAGTTTACTCAGTTACCTATTGCCCAAATCAGATGTTACTTATAGGTAATAAGGAAAATTGCATTTGTTTTTATTTTCTCTCATACTAGTGGTTCATGATAGGTTTGGCCTATTTTAAAATTTCGAATTGGTTTTATTTTTTTCAGTCTAGTAAATAGGTCTTATTCATGTCGTCAAATGAAGTACAAAGTTTTTAATAAAAACAGATTTTAAAGATGTACAATTAAGAAAGACTATATACACTCGCAGTATACTAGACAGCCGATGGCAGGGAGATTGAGGTTAGAATCTTTGTCGAGTGCACTAAGGTTATGTTTTTCAAAATTTGTTTTCCATTCTACTTTTAGGCAAATGTGAGTACACTTCCTAAAAATATGATCGTCCTCATTTATAAAACCATTAGCATAATTAGTACATAATCGTATAACTCAAACGGGTTGTAAGACACGGTGTTAAATAATTATAAGACACTATTAAAAAAAGATAAGCCATATATTCAAACCCGCCCAGGATATTCGCAGATTTACACTAATGGGATCAGGAAGAGGAAAGTTAAATATAAAAGAAATGCACTCATATTTTCGTTTAGGTAAATGGAAATCCATTAAGAGAACAACACTTCGATTCACCCGTCCTGGATTCGAGCTCCTTACCTTCCCATCAAAGACAAATTATACAAAACGATATGGATGTCTTTGTACGTATGTTACTGATAAGTTTAGTACGTTTATTTAGTATTATCTTTTAAACTGCTAGAAAAGGTCAACACTGCCGTGAACATACTATAGAAATCTTTATTTATAAGCTCATTACTGGAAAATCTCTCGAAGCTCGGTACCAATATACTACCTTCAGTTGGAGACTACGTCGGTATCTGTTAGTTAAGTATTCAATTATCTGATTGAAACCTGAATATATCAAAAGAAATATAATCAATAGAATACTACTAATTGTACGGTCTGATCAAAACGTTTATCATTAATAGTGGTCGAGTGGATGCACATTAAATAAAGCGAGAAGTAGCAATTTCATAAAATGTTCAAACCAGTTTTAACCAAAGACTGTTCGCATTGTTAATGTATATAAAATTTAACAATACGATTGGTTTATTTTCTTTTTTATTGTTAGATAATAGTTTAGTATATTTTAAAATATTGTTTACTTTGAGCGTAATAATAATAATCCTTAAAATCCATATGTATAAATAAAGAGTTATTCTAAATTTGTATATTTTCTTTTTAAGAAGTCAAAAATCCATTAATTTTGGGTGTAATATTAAATGATTCTAGTTTAAATAGACCTATGGGAAATTTTAAAATGGATCCCCAGAGTAATAAAATCAATATTTCTCAATACACCCTCTGATATAGAGTTGGTAAATTTGATTAAATTAGGGCCTCTTCCCATTTTCCAGCTATCAATTGACGGTAATACTAATACCGGTGAGCATGTGGTCTAAATGTCAAGCTCATTTATTCTGGTATACCGGTGGCAAGGAGTTGGGATTAAAATCATCGCTGGGTGTACTGAGGGTAATTTTTTTCCCAAATAATTCCGTAATCTCCCTTCAAGCAAAAGCGGCTAGCTTTCCTCTAGATGACCCCTTTATAAATCCTACCCTTTTCGTGTGACTAGTGAATGAATGAGGCGCGTAACAATAAAAATTGACAATCATATGGGGGGAGGGGTTAGGAGAGGGTTTAGTTTGCTTATACTCGTGTTCTGATATATTTTTTTTAAAAATCGCGCGTTAAGCACCTTTTAAAACAGGCATGTGATAAAATACTCTTCTGGGGGGTAATATCATTCAGTCTTAAAAACTGTGGCTGAAAATCCACGAGGCATATTTTTTACCGATCAATGGATTAATAGGGTTCGAGAGACTTTGAACGAAAAATATTTTTCATGAAGCTCTCTCGTCCATTGAAACTACAAACAAGCCTTTATCGTGAAATGAAACATTACTGACAACCTAACAACGAACATGGTTAAATCTTGAATCAACTTGGGTGGAACGGAGGTTTACGAGGGGAGAGAGGCAATGTTTGCAAAGTATATATCCGTAGGAGGTTGTTGGTGGGAAGAAGAGAAACAAGAAACCAGCCAACTAGTTGATAGTGTAGTAAGTATTCTTGTGGATGCAAGATACGACCCTCCGCCAAGTTACATGGTCTAACAGAGCGGGGCTCTGATTTATCGCTGACGGAATACACACAGAATTGGAGTCTCCGCTCAAAATTATGTTTACTTGAGGTTGGCGGAAGTGGGGGTATGTAGGTTAAGGGCGTAAGCTACCTTACGAAATAAAACTTCTATCAGACGAGAGCATAGTAGCTGGTTCACGAAAGTTGAAGCTACCCGTGGGGTAGGAAGAGGGAAGTTACAATGCAGGTCACATGAACGTTTCTTAACTGCATTTCATTACGAGAATAGCTTTGTTTGAAGTGGCTAGTGACGAAGGAAAAAACTAAGATATAGTAGATCCAGAATTTTTTACAGAAGAAATTGTAACATGACAGGTGTAGTAGGACACGAGATCAAACTAATAGAGTGATCAACTAAAGAAATTGAAGGCAGTTGGGAAATTTGGTGCATCGATATGTATGTATTAAATTATTGTAGGATTTGTTGAAGTTTGAACCATACTTTTCTACCGGGTATACAAGGGAATTATTTACTACGGATTGATAAATTGATTAGAATAACAAAAATAGATTTATAATAAAAGAAAAAGAAAAGATATGATTGATTACAATAGATATACAAAAACATAATATAGAAGTTCCAGAATAATACTGGCCAGTCGCAACACGGGCAAGATCAAATGCAGCAGGCTTGAAGAGCANCCAGTCGCAACACGGGCAAGATCAAATGCAGCAGGCTTGAAGAGCAATGTTCAATTACAAAACAGCTGGACTGACGCCAGGCCACAGTCAGCTGATTCTAAAAGAAAAACAGTGAGATAGTTACAAACAAAAGTTAACTGTAAATCATATACATATAGTATTATTAACACATTTATAATTTAAACTAGCTTGCTTGATTGGGACAAATGAAAATTCTTTAAAAGACATAGTATAATGAATTGCGATAGAAAGGTTATTTGATTACAATGGTAGATGGCTAACATACAGGTGTCTACACACAATAGTACTATGGTCGGTCATTTCCCTATTGATACTGCCAGAGTTTCAATAGTACATATATTTACTGATCCACTCCCTGGCGTACAATACTAATATAATGTATACCAGACTAATACTCAGCCAATAGGTGCCAAAAACGGGCAAAGAGAAAATTGTATTATCCGCCCAGACCCCATATAGAAACAAGCGTAGTTCCACGCTTTACTCACCCATGTAAATACCACACGCGAAGCGTGGCAAAAAGAATAATTCAATACATTGAACACACTAACCCAACTGGGTCCTAAAAAAAGGATAGACAACTTAATTGTAGCCATAAAGACTAGTGTGTAATTCTAAGGACTCAAAAGATAAATATCGTGCTTGTTGAGAATAGCAACCATTTGGACTAAAAGTCCTCATTACATCTGGAGCTCAAGGCTCCTATATCGAAGCTATATCATATGGATATAGGAAAAACATGGCCGCCTGGACCAATATAACAAGTCTGAAGTACTTGAGCAACACTAGAGTTGCTGTGACAACATCAACAGAGTTGTAATAATACAAAACCAAAATCTAGTCATTCTGACTGAAACAAGAAGTCCAAATAATCGTAATAGTTGCCTCGACTATATTGTCTGAAATAAACAATAAGTCACATGTACTTATTAAATAAACAATTCCTAAACTTTTAACTAAGCAATAAGTTAGATGGACGTCACCTCTATACTTAAGAAATCGGGGAGGATATTCCTTGGTGGCGCAGTGGTGAGAACCACGTCCAAAACATCATTGCCACCGGTTTCTTCGAGGATAGAAGTTCCTTTTTCAACGACGTGATGTGATAGAATATTATTTTGTAAATCTGAGGGTACCTATTTTATACCATTTTTTGGACTAAAACGGAACAAAATAAAATAGAGAAAAGACGTGATAACACAGCTGATGATAGAAGCTTGCGGGGTGTGGAAAAGGGGAGGTTCGAAGACACGCCACCACGACAGTGGCGCTCGAGGGTCGTGGGAGCGAACCTAACATAGGTTTAGTTCTCTTCTACGACTGAAGGAGTAGTAAGTGGATGTGTTTAGGAAGCACCCTACGCCATTAGTGTTCTATAATTTGTTAGAAGGCATGTTGGCGTTATCCGAGCCCATCCACCCACGGTAAGTTTTGAAGCATATTATTCCTGAATGTATTAGCTTTAATTATCCTCTTTGGATTCCATTATTGTAAGTTAGTATTTTTAAGTAGATTAGTAATGTTAAAATGACTTGTATTATTTTCTATTGAGAGCACGTGGATCATATCTGAGTCCATCCAGTCGTTAACAGTAGGTTTTGAAGGATATTATTATTAACTATTTCAAATCTAATCCCCTTCTTTGGATTCTGCCAATATAATTATTATAACTTCGTATTTTACGTAGCCTAATTATGTAGGTGTCAACTTTACATGATCACGCTACATTATTACTCATCAGATCATCATAAAAATTAATATAGCCATCATGCTGCTTCTAGTTACATAATTGAGTTCTGGTAATTGAAAGTAGATGTATCAAATCAAAGAATGTTGTTTAGAAAATATGGACTTTTTTTTGTAAGCATTTATAACGTTTTTATATATTTTTAGTTCTATTTTAAAGGAAAATGGTATTTGCTATCAAAGTGTCAGAAGATCCCATAACTTGATGTATGAATATCTTAGGTTGATTTTATTAACTTTTATAAATGGTTAATACTGTTCTTACAAACATATTCTTATAATTCTTTAAAGAAAAAAGTGAACTGAATTTTTCTGTAAAACGGTTCCCTTGCGCTCTTTTGAACGAGGCTTCAAGGCCAGTTTCATAGTCAGACTTATTGCGCATCAAGTGTGGATCAAAACCAAATATTAAACGACGCTAATGGAATGGCCCAGTTTCGTGTATGAAACAGGCCCATTACATTCTGGTCTAAGTACCTATCTTCTTGTGTTTGGCATCGTGACTCACTTGAGGCGCACTAAGTCTGACTATAAAACTGACCCTAAGGCAAGGATGTTTTTATGTCAGATATTAATTATATATATCCAAGATTTTCAGGCAACTTAAGTTTTTGTAAGGTATCTTTGAAAAGACTCATAATTATATTCTTAGAGCATCTCTAAAAAAAAATTTTTACCTTTTTAATGGGATATTTGCATTAAAATTTTCCTTTTTTCCATTTCCAATGTATTACATTTTACTATAATATTTATTCTCTTTGTAGATATTGATAATATATTTAAATATTGATTTTAATATTGATAATATATTTAAAAATTAAAAGCTTGACTTAACGTATGAAAGCAGTTATAGTAACTTTTTTAAATATAAAAAAACTTCTTTACGTGCTTCTTATTGTATCCAAACAAAGTGAAAAAGTACCTACCTTAAGAATGAATCAACTAGATATGCACTTCAAATTAGGGAAATAGTAGCTAATAAGACAAATCAATGATTTATAATTTTCATATAAGGGTTCAAATAAAATATAGATATGACTTATGCTTATATTTTAAAATGTAGTATATATATATATCATTTAAAGTGTTTAATTAATTATTTTATTTTATTTATCATCTTTAGTTGTTTTTTTGTCGCCGTATATCACTACATTTTCAGGTTATAGGCATAGGAACTAATTAGGCAATGTGTTAGAGGTGGAGAAAATGTAATTCAGAGGAAGTACCCGCATTTTCGTGTAAGTGGAGTGGAAAACCAATTAATAAAAGAAACCGCAGTACTCCTGACCGTGATTAGAGTCAAAATCTCTCCCAGTCATTGGCTGTCCATTATATTGCTAAGCTGACGCTTTAAACCAATAGACCACTGAATCGTATATTATTATTATTATTATTATTATTATTATTATTATTACTGGGTAGTGCCGAACATATTTACTAATACTACACGAGTTCGTCTTGCTGTCCCGTAAGTAAATATTTACGATTATAAGTATAGTAATAGAAATATTGTCTTAGATTAACGACGTTGTCTATGTTGAAACTAATTTGCGAAGCGGGTTGCATCTCAACTTCTTAACTTGACGCATATAAGAATACTAAGCACTATAACAAATAGACACCAACGTATGAAATAGAAAGAAAGGAATGAGAATGAGCAGTTAGCCCTCTAAAGTATTTTGTTTATCTACTGATAACACCTCCCTTTCCCATTGACGGTTTACAGTCACTATTATTATTATTTAGCACCACGTCTTACTACCCGTTTGGGCTATACGCTTTAAGTACTAATTAAGCTAATGGATTAGGAATTAGTAAGGTTGAATTGGAGGAAGTAAACCCGCATTTTCGTGGAGGGAGATTGTAAAACCATTTAGGAAAACCCACCCCAGTTCACCCGACCGTAATTCGAACCTCGATCTCCCCGTCCTCAGCAGTCAAGCTCAACACGACTAGCGCGTTAGCCAACTACGCCACCGAGGCGGGCTGCAGCCATTATAATCTTTGCGTCTTGAAAACATTGACATGCTTTTTAAATTTACCTCTCCCTTGTTTCTTATTCTAGATACGATATATCCTACCACAAATTGTTTTTAGTCTATATCTAGGCAGAAAAATTCCTACAAACCATTTTTGTGACCAAGCAAAATATCTTGGGTTGTAGATGATTTATAAAAAATACTTTTACAAAAAACTACCTCAAGATAAAAAAATATAATAATGTTATTATATGGTAAGACTATTTATAGAATTATTTAAGAATTTGTGGTTTTTTTTAAACGTTATCTCTTTAAAACTCTTTAAATTAAACGAAAATTCATTTAAATGGGAACTTCTATCTTGTACTGCCATGACGGCATAGGTAGGCAATATCCATAAGTTAGTTTGTCAGTTATGTGTTGATGTAATATAATATGTATTTCCTGATAAGTATTTAAGTTAAAAATTACTATTCTTATTGGATTTAGTTGACACTAATTCACGGGAATGTATCTTAAAAATAATTGAGATATTTAAGTTTCGATAAGTGACCAATCAAAGGAAGGAGATATTATCTCTATGTTTGTCCAATAATTAAAATAAGACAAATCGTCAATATCACGTATCCTTAGATTTCCCCTGATATATATTAGGGTCATAGTGAATCTGTAAACGGAGTATGTAAGAATTAAATGAGTTAAAATTATTTGAAATATTTCGAATCTCTCATACCATCCTAGATTTCTCAGTCGTGAATAGTTAAATAATTCGTCGTAATTAGCGTTATAGAAACTATTTGTCAAATATTATAAAAACTAAACATATCTAAAGAAATCAATTTTTTTTAAATAGTATTTACGTTGTAAAAGGGTTTAACATTTAGTTCACATTCTCATAGGTGGTGGTGAAGACCTGAATAGGCCTACAAACCTTTTATGACATGTTTTTCCCAAGCCCTGAATATATCCTCGTTAATAAAATGTGATCTAAAATGTGACATTTTTCTTTGAATACACCTTTTCCTCGCATCAGTGGCCACGTGGTTTAAGGCATTAATCTTGCTATGGACTGGACTGCCACTTATTAGAAGATCGGTGTTTGAACCTCAGTCAGATATGCTAAGCTTGATTTACTAATTCCCTATTAAGACAAATGTGGGTACATGTTCTATGTATCATGCCCACCTCGTGACTAACCCATGACTATTATCCAGATGATGATATATAGTAATAATATTTATAAAATACTTTTATCAATAAAGTAAAATGTTTTCAATGTAGCTGCAAGTATATTTGTTATTTTTCAAAGTTCCTTCATTTCAAAAACTTACAAGTGTAGGCTTCTGAGGTTAAGTATTTGGTATTGTTGTATTGCTGTGATACTACATTTCGTGGACTTGTATTATTAATATACAATAGCCAGCAATGACACATATTAATTAGTATATAATAGTTGCCAAATTGATAAAATGCATCAGAACACTTTGCTAGGTTTTTTTTTATCATTTAGCACCACCTTTTAGTGCCTGTTCAGGTTATACGCAGCTTGGCATATTAAAACATCAAATTAAATTTAGTAACTTTTTGAACTGTCAAACAAGCATCGTTTTGACTTCTTTCCTTAGCTTCTAGAGCTTTTATTTTCCACCGTGTCTTTACTATCTGTTCGAGCTATGGGCCTAAATAATTTTATTTATGTTGAGTAGGGGTGAGGAAGATATAACTCAAAATAACTGTTCTTGTATTTGCGTGGGGAGGGATTTAAAAACTAATTTAGAAAAAACTACTCTCAATACACCTATCATAATAAAATATTTAGAATATTAATTAATTATATTATGATATTATTTTACATTAATATATTAAATTATTACTATATTATATTAATTTAGAAGAAATCCCCTTACGTTTACCTGACCAGGATTTAAACTTCTTACGACCGCACTACGGAAAACCAAACCATACAAGACTGACCTCTTTATCCACGTTCACTACTATTAATATCTCATACTCAAGCCTCTTAGAAGACAAAGGATATTTCAACAAAAATTCTTATTTGATTTCCATGGAGCCTTCAAATACTGTATTGCCATTGAGCTATTTCCTTCTTTCAGCGCACTACAATTTTTTGTGAAAAAGTACATCTTTTTATATTAAATATTGCAGTCTTAGTATGAGTGGTTTTTATTCATAGAATTGTCGTAATAATTTCAAAATAAATCTACCAAACAAATCAAAAACACTAATAACTCTTCACGAACATCCCATCATCCAAGGGAGTCACTATAATCTAGTTTTAGCGTCGTCTTGTTTGCAAATAGAGTCTCAGGGGGGGTCGACTCAAACGTTCGTATCTTGAACATGTGCAAATTCACTGAAGTTGTACTTTAGTTCAGTATATACGTAGTGAATGCGATAAGAGCTTGTACTACGCGCTGGTTACAAACAATGTTCCCATATTATATACTCTGCTTTGTGTTCCCTATAGAGATTTATACCACACCCTTCTCTCGCGCTAATACTGCCTGTGCGCGATAGCTTGGCCAGCTTGCCCTTCCTAATACGAGTACTATTGGGAATACAAATATACCAGGTCACTGAATGTTTCTGGTGGAGTCATAATGTTTGTTAAGGTTATGTATTTTAATTACTTTTTAAAGTAGCTATAGTGGTTGTTTGTTCTCTATGGGTGTGAAACGTGGTCTCTTACACTACGTGACGGAAAAAAAATAATTATAGAGTTTTAAAACAAGATGTTTGGTAAGATATTTGGTCCAAAAAGAGAGGAGGCTATTGGGGAGAGTAATAGGTTACATAATGAGGAGAGATATAATCATCATAAGCCATTGTTAGTATAGTCAAAACTCGCATATTACGGTGGTCAAAACACGCAGTTCTAAAGGGATAATCTAGAACGTTGTTCAAAGTGTTTACTGGCAAATCCAATGGGAAGAAACCATTAGAAAGACGCAGATTGGGGGGGATAACATTAAAATGGACCTAAAATATATAGGGTGTAATGAGGTGGAGTGGATAGAACTAGCTCAAGATAGGAATAAGTGGTGTACTTTTGTAAATATGACAATGAACTTTCAAGTAACTAATGACATAAAGTAAGTATATATAATGTTTGTAGAAGAGGTAAAATTCAAATAGAAATGTTGCCATTTACAACTATACAAAATTCAAGTTATCGTTTAGGTTACTTTTGCTATCCAGCAATGGCAGTTGCTTACTGACTCAGATTATTGTTGCAGTCTCATGTTTGTGCGAGTGGTGCTGCTATCATTACTTCCAAAAATCACAGGGTCTGTTGATTTTATTTTGCGACATCTCATTCGTATTCGTATAATTATAGGAGCAATTTATAATATTTAAATCAATCCCATGAGGTTGACGTAAAACTCGTTTGGTATGTCAGTGATGAGGTCAAGATTCAAAATCCCACCTAGGGTACTGGAGGTGACTTTTCCTATGCAGTTTCCCCTTTCTCTCTCCACCCAAATAAAGGTTGATTTACTCTAAATTCTACCTACCCCACACGTGTAATAAAATGTGGATAGCCCAGGCGAGTAGTAATATTCCGTGAAAATAATGTTAAAATATATATGAACGCTTCTAGGTTATCAATGGGTCACGAAGGTGTCAAAGACAAAAATTTAGGTTAAACCCCTATAAAGGGTGGAAACCACCCGCCGTTTTAAGGTGCCATTCTTGCGAGAGACTGGATTGTCAGCGGCTAGAAGATCATAGTTCCAATTTGGTTTGGATGTATGAAGAATGCTTTTCCACAAAATTGTTTTCCAATGTTCCCCCACGCCTATGAGAATACATTTCCTTTAAATTCAACCTTTTACAAATCCACCCCATTATATATATCCTTATAACCTGGACCAGTATCAAGACACGCTGCAGAAATATCATATTATTAGTATTTTATTGTACTTCATCAAAAGTGACAGTCATGTACCATATTATTTGGAATTTAAAATTAAAATAGATCTAGAATTTTTGTAGATATCAAATACTTTTTTGTCACCGCATCATACTATCCTTTCGGGATTTAGACATATTATCTAATTACGCTGGTAAATTAATTTTTAAAAAGGTTGAATACAAATGAGATCTATAATACCTGCATTTGCGCTGAACTGGCCCGTAGCCAAAGGGGTGGTGTCCTTGGGGGTCTAGACACTCTCCGAAATTTAAAGAAAGATAAAAAAATATAAAAAGCCTACGAGTATGGCAGATAGCTTGTTTTTTGGAATAGTTATTGAGGTACCACGACTGGTTAAGAAACAGACTAAAAGGGAAAACTATCCCCACAATTATATTGAAGATACTATTACAGATCCATTTTCCTGTCTTGTGTATACATATTTATTGTCAATCTTCAGCAACAATTATGTCAAAATAAGGTTTTTCTTTAAATAATAGAGGTTTTGCTACTCAAAAACAGATATTAAAATCATGTGAACGAATTAGAAAAACTATGTCTCTACTATGATGAGACAAGTTCTCAGTCAGCGGTTGAGGAAGAATACTTCTTGCGGTGTTAGAAGTGGAAAGGCAAGAAACAATTTGACATACCAAATGGGATTATGTCTATTAAGGATGCATGCAATAAGCACTTGTATTTGACTATCCGACATCTGTTGTGTGTCCTAGCTACTTTACCTGTGTAAAATGCTGAGGTCTAGAGGTTATTTTCCTCATTGAAAAAGATGAAGCCCTACTTAATAAACTCGATGTGCAGTGAAATATTGACTGGCTTGGCACTGATGTCAATTCACTACTCAGTGCCTTTCACACCTGCGAACGTTTTGGATGTCATGGATCATGGCCAAGAAAGCTAACATAATACTACTATTGTAAAAGTGATAGAAAATGGTGCATGGACACATTTAAATACACATAGCTATTTCATTATTTGGACTTGGTTAGTTACCTTTAGTTATGTTAATTTAATATAGTAAATTCATCTCGCAAATTTGTTGCTTTCTGTTTTTATAACGAACCCAAAAACAATATGATTTATTGAGACTGCAAAAACGTTTCATTTATAGTTTCTAAATACTTTAACTAGAGCCAGAAATAATGGGGTTTACAAAAAGTCAGGGCGGGAGTAGCATGGCATTAGATAACACCCCCAAAAATTAAATCCTGTATACGTCCCTGCACCAAGGGAGAGTGAAATACTTTTAAAACCACCCTCAGTCACTTAATCGGGATGTTATCCCCGATCTCCTCATCAGCAGTACAATATATTGCAATGTTGACGCCTTAGACTATTCAAGCACCGAAGCGGGTAATACTCCTTCAACCCTCCTCGGCCATGATCATATTACATACATACCTACGTGGAATAGGATTTTATCCATGGGTTAGGGAAAATAAATAGTACGGATCTCCGCACGGACTTTATCGCTCTATTGTTTGAAAAAGTAAATATTTACTAAAAACTCGTAAATTAAGTTAATACAAATAATATACACTAGCAAACCCAAGAATATATTGAACTATCCTTATGTAAAACATTTTTTTAATCGCAGTTTTAAACTTTATAATCCTATTTTTAAAGAATTTATGTCTTCAATAGTATGTTTGGACCGATAAAAAAGATAAATATTGGGTCCACAAGGGTCAACACTTCGTATTAAAATTTCGATTTCCGGTTAAATTTTTGACATTTTATTAGGTGTTGCACATCTTCATGTCATCGCATTACTATTGAATTCCTCATTTATAAATTTTAACCAATAAAATAGGTAATTACTGACTATTGAGTCTAA
>CABFOV010001636.1:8658-40723 GCA_902141375.1 Timema poppense
GGATGTGAAAAGAAGGTTAATTGACATCACAATACACTGCTCATGGAAAATAACCTCGGGGGAGGGGGATGTGGGGGGGGAAATTAATAGGATGTGAAAAGCAGGTCAAAATTGGAGGGGGAAATCACAGCGCTGTCATGAGTGATTTAGGTCAACTATAACGGTACTCAAACAGAATGTGAGTGTTTAGACTCGTCAAAGGAAGTGGGGTTCTCAAGGATCCCACACACTACTATTGTATACTTGGTTTTGGGGTGAAAGCTAATTTATAGCTAGGTTATTGATTGTTATTTTTTTAAATTACAATATTCAAGAAATTCCCTAATGAATTGATTCAAAATGGGTATCTTGGGACTGTTTGACATAACACATAAAACTGCATAATTAATTTTAGGGTAGAAACTCATTTGTGGGTAGTTTACCGATGGTTCAGTCTTAGCCGATGATTTTCACATGTCCATCATAGACTCTGCCTTAAGATAGGAGTTAAGAAAGACCCCTAGCACCGGGCGATACTTGGATAGCTCAGTTGTAGAGCATTAGCGCGCTAAGATAATATTCCCGGGTTCTGTTCTCGTCTAATCTGTCATATTTCAATTTTTGTATTCGATGTCAATGGAGTTCTTTTTCTATAATAATAAAAGGATGTGTTTGTGTGCGATGCTCAACCAAATCTACGGCACGTAGAGATCTGAAATTTTTAATATAGGTGGATGGAAGGGGGTTCGAATGCACCTCAAAGCAAGGTTCTTAAATTTTTAATATGTTTTTTAATTAGGCTAGTTTTAACAAATCTTTGAAGAAAATATTTTTTATCTGGTTTATAATCACGTTTCATAGATACGGCAAACATGGGGGGGGGAGGTTATGTCCTTCATATTAGTGATGCCCTTAATATACATTTAAATATTATAATATTTAATAATAGTATTTAGCACCGCGTCTTACTACCCGTTCGGGTTATACGCTTTAAGTACTAATTACTCTAATGGATTGGGAATTGGGAAGGTTGAATTAGGGGAAGTGAACCCACATTTGCGTGGAGGGAGAGTGGAAAACCATTTTATTTTTATTTTTAACAGTTCACCGGACCGAGGTTCGAAACTTGATCTCCCCGTCCTCAGTAGTCGAGCTCAACAGGAAAAGCACGTTAGCCAACTACGCCACCGAGGCGGGTTTTAAATATTAAATGGACCAAATTCAGTGGCTGACACGTGTTTTAAAACTATCAAGTACTTACAAATATAGTATAGCTTAAAATGTAATATGTGGTCAGCCCTCAGGACATAGTAAATGGGAAAATCTTGAAACCCCCAAATATACATTTTTGATATATTTATTCCTTTTGCATTCGATTTTGTGTAACACTCAATTTTTCTTATTTAAAGGTAAAGTATTATGATTGTGAAAAAATTCGATCTCTAGATTATGTCGAATCCTTACGTTTTATGTGAAACCGAACAAGTGGATTTTACAATAATTATTCTACCTGTCCCTATCCCATGTATGTCTGTCTGTCCCTGGCCACAGATCTGAAATATTTTGATGGATTTTGCTCAAACTTGATATTTAGATATTATATGATTATACCTAAGCTTTAATTTTTATTTTGACCAAAGCCCTTGATTTAAGGGTGGTTCACTGGTGAGTGATTTTGCATTTTTTTAATAGCTCAAAAGATTTTGTTTAAAATTTGTATAAACTACCATGCAAGACGTAGAAGAGGGAGGACGAGTGGTCCGGACCCCCCTGGATGAGATGGACCTCTTAGGAGGGGGGGGGGTCAATATATACGTATAGAAAATTAAAATAGATAAGGGTTTTAATATTTACCAACGTCACCGAGGTTGTCTTTATGTTAAAGAATGATTTTTGAAATTTGAGAATTATTAACATGTTTCATTTTGGTTTCACGTATTCCTTTCTTTATTTATTTAGAGTAGCGATGAATGACAAGCCACTACTACCACTACTACATTTTAATTTTCACAAATAAGCTACTCATTTCCAAACAAGCTGTTCGAGAATCCATCCACTGTAAATTTATGAACAGTTTTGTATAAAAAAGTAGATTCTTTGTTTCAATGTACACAATAGAAAAGGTACTTCATTCTTCTCATCAAACTTTTTTAATAAATAGGCTCCGTCTTCGCCCATCTTGTTTAGCGGAATTCCCTGAAGGCATCCCCCCCACCCCCTCTTTTTTCCGTAATCTTCTACAATGAAGAATGTTTGTATAAAAGAATGGAATATTTCGTATCTCATCTTTGTGGTAAATGAAATCAGAAATAACTAAAAAAAAAACTTTTTACATTAGGTTTTTTTTTTTCTTACAAAAGGAAGAATATTCAAAAGATAACTTGAAGCTATCTTTCTATCTCCTATCCCCAAAGACATTGGAGGAAGGGGGAATGCAGATGGAACCGGGGGTATTTGAGAAGATGTAAGAACTTGCTATATTTAAAAGTCGAGAGATAAAGTTATATAATTATTATATATATTATTCATACTTTAACAACTACAATAGCTTCTGGTGGTACGTTTTAACATTTGTTTGAATACATTATTTTCGGATTATATACTTTCTAATTATTATTCTTTAATTCAACATCTCAATGATTAACTGAAAATTTATCTTTCAATATCACTAGGTCCATTTATGTCAACCTAGACATATAATCCTTCCAATGACGGTTGGTCACAGTGTCGAGGGGTGATATTATCCCGTGTTACCAGCTGATAGCAGTTGAAAATGAGTGAATGTTTTGATCAGCAGACTGTCAATTCAGACAATGGGAATATATTCTCTACTTACTTTTGTTCTTCTCAAATAGAGCGCATAATCTAAAACATGTCTATCAACCAAGATAAATACACGTTCAGAGGGTTAAATGGCCTAAGGAAGGCTTTTAAATAAGCTGACTCTTCTTACGCCAAATTTTATGTGCCTTCAAAAAATGTTTGGTTGAGAACAATAATGTTACCCAAACCTTAGAGTTGAGGATTGGGTTTTAAATTTAAAAAAATTCTCGTGACCCAATAATTTGTATGCTGATTTATATGAACTATTATAGAATATTCACCAATAAAACACCTTTCTGTAGTTTATACATTTGTAGATAGAACTCAGCATCATCATAATCATCAACTTATTCTAGCTTGTGACTGGGTCAGTTTAGTAAAATGCCTCCATCTCCCTCTAACCTATCCATTCTTCCTCATCTAATTTCTTCTATTCTTCTGCTCTCATTGGCACACTTTCTGTTATCTGCTCCTCCCATTTCTTTCTTGACCTTCCTTGCAGTCTTTTTCCTACATATCATTTATTTGGCATCCTTTTTATTCCTATCCTCATTACATGACCATACCATCTCAATCTCGCTTCATCTACTAACTCATGTTCTCCCTGTACCTCAACTCTTCTTCATTCCTAATATTGTTTCTCCTCGTAACAGCTAACATGCTCCTCACGAACTTTATTTCCATGGCCTCCATTATCCTATTCTCTCTTACAGTCAATGTACATGTTTCTGCTGCATATGCGACAACGGGTACAAACGGGTACACTTCGAGGGCACTTCTCTTCTCCCTAGCAGGTCTCTTACACACCTTTATAACAACTTTCTCCCTGCTCTCCTCTGCACATTAAACCTTCTCTACTTTCACCTTTTGCCTCAATCACACTTCCAATACGTTCTGTACTTTTCTCAGCTCTCCTCCATCCAACTTTATAGTTTTATTAGGTATTATCCTCGTTCTTGTCATTACCATCACTTCACACCGTGCCGTGATAAATTTCATTCAACAATCTTTCACTTCCTCATTCCATTCCTGTAACGGTTCCTTTAATAGAATGAGGAACTGTAGGTATATAATAGAAACATATTCTCGACGACAAAATAAATATCATTCATGTGTCGTATCTTTATGACCATATCTTAGTAAATACATTAAATTCTCACTGTCTGATGCGTCTGTACTTTCATTCCTCATGATATAATTTATAAAATTGTCAATCTTCAATTTGGCTTGTGTCAGTTTCCTCATCTTCCCCCATCCTTTTATTCTCTCTCTCTCTCTTTTTCTCTCTCTCTCACACATACACACTGTTTGTTCCATACCGAACACTGGCACACCGTGATATTTTGGACACAAATGATTAACCGTGAATAAGTTTAGTAAATTTTCTATGCACTGGCATTTCATTTTCAGGATGTCTGTTCCATACCGAACACTGGCACACCGTGATATTTTGGACACAAATGATTAACCGTGAATAATTTTAGTAAATTTTCTATGCACTGGCATTTCATTTTCAGGGCCCGGTACCGGGTTATGACCCACAATTTGTGAACCACTGGTCTAAGACGTCAGTTACTCTTGAAACACTCTGGACTGCTAATGACGGATATATTAAGGTTCAAATCCTAGTCGGGTGTACCGAGGGTGACGTGTCCCATATAATTTTCTACTCTCTCTCTTTCTCTTTCTCTCTCTCTCCATACACATCCAGGTGCACTTCATATTAAATTCAACCTTCCCCACCCTATACACACTAGCGTCATTTGGACAATTATGTATAACTGGAACGGGTAGTAAGCCGCGTTGCTTTTTTTTAAAAAAACTAGATGAATAGCAAATATGGACCATGCATGTGGAATATTCCCCCCAATCCAGTGAGATACACTACACCTAATATCACTTCTGAGGGAACTGCAGGTCTTATGGAGAAAAGCTTTATCTTCGCTCTCTCTACCCTCGGTAAACTCTTGCCAAGTCTCCTCGATTTCAGCTATGTTGGAAGGTGGTGTCCATGTGTAAGAAGGAGCTACTGGCAACATTGATGAGCCAGCGTTGCAAAATGTATCTTACAAATAAGGGAAGATTGACCACACGAAAACAATAGAATCTCAATACTGTTCCCAATAATATCCATGTTATTCTCACAGATATGATATCCAGTGTAGAACAGGTTTGTAAACCTCAATAAATCATACAACCTTATAATTATTTCCATAATCGTTTAAGAACTACAACATTTGAAATAGTGATATTTGGGGGTTGGGAAATGTTTGTGTAAATCTTGTATGTGAGGTTGGTATAACAAATTGGTTTTCTGTCTTCAACAAGGATTCATTTTCCAGAATTGTTGAATTTGTGCAATGTTTGGATACACATACATATTTTAATAGCTGTTTTTTCACACGAAAAAAAATAAAACACCAAAGAGTTCACAGCTTACGAACACGTAATAAATTTGTTAAAAATTAATGAGAGTGCTTTCGGCACAAAGCCTACAGACCAACAATCATACCAATGGTGCAAATAAACAGTTTCAAATTTCTTTTAAAAATAACGGGTGAATAATATTTGGCCTATTCTTTATATTTTTATATTTATATATTAATAATTTATAGTTATTTTTAATTATTAGAACGACCATTTAATTTTATGATATGCGGTTCCCTCAGTATTTTCAATTGTCAATGCAGTTAGCCCTTCTAATGAAATGAGTTTGACATGCCTACACTAGAACAATGAATATGTAACCAGTCTGGAGTGTGATTATGTTGTGAAGGAACAGGTGTTACAGAGGCACAAGGCACAAACCAATTCTCTCCACAGCGGTACGTCATTTTGAATTTACTGTAGTGAGTGGGGGCTTATAAATAATTTTTCCCCATTAATTATTAATTCATTTCTACTTTTAATTTAAATCCTCGTGTCAAGTTTAATAACTCTTTGATCTACAAACAACTATGTACATTACCACCCTTTATTATGTCTAATTTATAGTGAGCCATGATAATTTCCCAATTTTAGATTTTACAAGAGAGAATTAAACATTTTAAAATATGTTGGGAAAGGGTAACTTTATGGTGTAGGTATCGGCTATCAATTTGTAAAAAAATCACATCTCTCGACTTGTTTGTCAGTCCTTAAGGTTTGAATATTATTATTTATATAGTGACATGGGTGTTATAAAGCTCACAACTTGTGACAAATTATGCTTAAGTGCTCAAACTATTTATGATTTTTGTTTGAATTGCGAACGCACTCTAGACATTCTATTGTTTCCGTTGCAAACGCACTCCAGACATTCTCTTATTTCAATTGCAAACACACTCCTGATCATCTATCGTTCCAATGGCGAACGCACTCCATATATTTTATTTTTTCAATTGCAAATACACTTTATACATTCTATTGTTTCAACATAAAATGCACTCTATACATTCTATTGTTTCAATATAAAAGGCACGCCAGAAATTCTATATAAATTTGTCAACGCCAAATCAACGATAAGTCTGACAAAGTTGGTCCCCCATGAGATGGGTTTCCATCATTCTTAGAATCAAATAAAGAACTTTTCAGTAGGGGGATTAAGGAGTGGCTGATCTAAATATTTTAAACATTAGATTACTCAACAAGCTACTAGGAGTTGTTAGCAATGTTAATCTGAGGGAATAAGGACGTAAATAGCCTACTATAATTTTTATAAATGTATCAATAACACGTTACAATTTAAGATTAATAAAATTAATTTTTACTTTTTTTAAACACTAAAATGTAATATTACTTTTTTTTACAAAGTTTGATTAAAGCTTATATTTTAATCCCTTAGTCCCACTGTTGCCAAAACCTAATTCTGCAAAAAATTAATTGTGGAACATTTATATCCTAAATCGTTGAGCAGAAGAAATAAAATAAAAAATAGAAATACTTTGTGAATACAATATTTATGGCATCCCACCCCCTCTTTGTTTATAGAGGGGGGACAAGGACAAGCAATAATAGACAATCTTCTAATATATGGGACTCGAAAAACACACGTTTATTAGGACCTATTATTAGATGTCCCATTTCCATTTTGGCCTTTTAATTGCTAGGAGATTTAACAATCCTCGAGATAGTTTGACTTATTATTTTCTTCAAAATATGTTTATAAGAGATTTTCATCTGTGGGCAAGTGGACGGGAAGGTCAAGATTTTAATTTCTGCCGGGTGTACTAAGAGTGGTTTTCCTTAAATAGGTTTCCTTTCTCCAACAAGAAAATTCAAGTACATTTTTTTCTAAATCCTACTTTAATCATCTTTAGCCCATTAGTGCGGATATTCTGGATGGGTAGTAAGACGCATTGCCAAAAATATCTTCGAGACGATATATATTAATGTAAAGTGTAAATAATTCATAATTAACTGGCAAAATCATTTAAAAAATATATCCATTGCACTCAAAAGAAACAAGTTCCAAAAGAAAACAAAACAAAGGCAGCGTTAATCGATTCCTTCCAAAGGCCCAATAAACCGGTTCCAAGTCAAACTACACCAATATGACTCTTTGACTCTATTTGTTTACCCTAACCACAGGAAACCTGATGATAAATGCTTCCTCTGTCCGATCAAAAGCCAGCCATCAACGCCTGACCTTTCTTAAACACCAACCAAATCTTTTGGTACCCCCGTGCCCACCAAAGAACACTTCAGAATAAAATTGATTTAAATTTATTATCATTTCATTTGAAAGTGCGTTGTTATTTTATTTTAACTCGTAACATGAATGACTGTGAAGAAGGAAGACCAAATCAAACCTTCCTTCAAGACTCATCACTTAAACAACCAACTGTCAGGGCGTTCGATCAATCAATTCAGACACACACTGGTAAAAATCAACCTCGAAGAAGGAAACATATTCACAGACACTGGGGCAACAAGGATCCATAGTCCACCACAACATTTCATTTATTCCATGAGTTTCAACATAATACTATATAACATTATGAATTCAATTAAACCTGCATTAAAATATATTCTTAGTTGTAAGCTAGGGTATTTTAACTACATGATACTTTACCTACTGTAAAATTTAATAGTAATGGCCTTTTAGAAAATACAAACACACCTATTTTTTGCTGCCAACATTGATAACCTTTTACCAGTGGTTTGGCGTGAAGTTCTGCCAGGATAAGCAGCGCTAGTTTAAACTTCACCTGTGAATTGTTCACACCTCTCAGTGGAGAACACATTGGTCAGATAACGAGGGGAATACAGTTCTGTGTGAGGCATGCAGAGCAGAGCATATGTATGATTGGTCAAATAGGGCACAAGTGGGTGAGAAAATACTACAGGTAGAGTCTCAACTAGGTCTGCTTCCCTTGCAACACTCCACGACACGCCAATGCGTTTTTTCTATATTATTAGTATTATTTTTATAGGTATTTATAAAATATATCAGATAAGTCAAAATAGTATTGAGTAAAGGATAGCGCACACTAGACCAGCACGAACCGGAATCATTTCCATACTTTGTATCAGTTCGGGTACCTCCGCCGGGTCTCGGGTCTACTCGCTTTGGGAGAAAACACGACAGCAGCTCATGGTGAGTTGACGTGTCAACAAGTATAGTGTGTTGTATTCTCCAGTGCAACAAGTCTAGTGTGTTGTATTCTCCAATGCAACAAGTCTAGTGTGTTGTATTCTCCAGTGCAACAAGTCTAGTGGTTGTATTCTCCGGTGCAACAAGTCTAGTGTGTTGTATTCTCCAGTGCAACAAGTCTAATGTGTTGTATTCTCCAGTGCAACAAGTCTAGTGTGTTGTATTCTCCAGTGCAACAAGTCTAGTGTAGTTGTATTCTCCAGTGCAACAAGTCCAGGTGTATTCCCCAGTTTCTGATTATTGTGATTTGCCTTATTATGAAGGAGTAAAAACTTATTATTTTTGTTCAAAAGTACCCAAAGCTTTGGAATATGAGTCATCAACCCTACCATGACCAAGAAAGGAAGGATCAATATTGGCTGAGCAAAGTTTTGGAGGAAAAAAGTGTTAGTTTACACAAAAACTGCAATAATTTATATTGTATCTATTTTTATAGATATAAAGTGCTTTTGGATAAATTTGTGTGTGTGTGTTGTTGCCGTACAAGTAATCAATATTTTATAATAACATAAAAATATTACTGGATTATATAAAGATAATTAAATGAGGGTCTTTAACCTGACATTTAAAGTCTTTAAGTAAGATAATATTTTTAGTAATGACAACCTCTTCTCACAATTGTCATTTGTAATGATACAGCGCCTTTCTCGGACATGAAATAGTCTTTGAACACGTCTCTGAGTGTCATAGCTCTAGTAGATGGGTTCCGTCCGACTCTATTAATGTTTTGTAAAGCTGCCATGTTTGTCGTGCTGCTCTCTTCCTCCTCCTCCTCCTCCTCCTCTGGTGTCCAGTGACAAATATCAGTGCGCAAAAAGTTGTGGAGAAAGCACGTAGCGCCTACCACAATGCCCATGTACTCTGGCACAATTTCTAGCTTTCGAAACCTTTTGGCCAAAATACTAAAATAATTTTTCAATGCTCTCCTAGGCCTGCTATGACGACAATAATTGTAAAACCTTTTACACCAAGGAAGATTTGAGTTGCTTCCGCGGGTAGGGACGCATGAGGCCTTCTTGGAGGGGGAAGCCTTCATCTCCAATTATGACACGTGGAACAGACTCAGTAAAACCTGGTAGAGGTTTGTCATCAGGGAAATTCAATTGACCCGCTGCTAGTTTCTTCCCCAGCTTTGATTCCGTGAAAAGATCCACGTTACTGTATTTTTTATAACTGCCTACAATCATACTGATAAACTTATAATCAGCATCCACTAATGCCATCAAGACCACACTGAAGGTGTACTTGTAGTTGAAAAATAAGCATCCAGAATTTGGAGGTTCATCTGTCACGACGTGTTTTCCATCAATAGTCCTACAGCAATTAGGATAGTTCCACTGGGTTCTCAAACATTCAATTTTTTTCCGCTTTTATTTTGTGTGTACAGACATTACTTTTGGTCTTAATTCCTGCCATATACTTCTGCTCACAGTTGACTCCCCCATCAGAAAGCTGAAAGCTATTGTCTTGAAGCTGTGACCAGTTGCAAGAAACCTAAAATAAATCAGAAAAAAATAGTAAATTCTATAGTAATATTATATTTACACACATATAATATATAAACATATTATATAGTATGTATATAATATATTATAAATATATGCATTTATATATTATATATATTTTTAACCTTACTTACTTTATGGCATCAGGAATTCGAAAGTTCATTTACCACACTTATAAAAGTAATCCACCGAGTCCTATCTTGAGCTTGTTCTATCCAGTCTACCTCATTACACCATACCCCTATCTTGAGCTTGTTCCATTCAGTCCACCTCATGACATACTATAGCAGGAAATTTGAAACCCCAGCTTCAAGGTGCACATGTTTGTGCATATGTACTACTAGTTCTTAAATTTCAGACCTCTGCATCAAGTAGATATCGTGCAATGCTCAAGATAGACAGACAGGCAAACAAACTCTTCTTTTTATTAATATACTGTTGATTATGTGTATATGTATATATATATATATAGTTTTAGTGCTTATTTTTTACTAATTTTCTTTACTAAGAATACCTAATTACATTTCTAACAAATTTTATAAGGATATGTTTTTCTTTCAGGCGATGAGTGCAAGAAAAAGTTGTTTTCTTTGAGAGACGGCTTTAGGCGAAACTTGAGGGAAAGGAAAACTACCACCGGACAAGCAAGGAAGAAATTAAAACCATGGAAGTACGAGAAACAAATGGATTTTCTTTTTCCCTGTTTTGAAAAATGGTCACAACTAAGCAATCTTTATGACCGATCAGAGACTGATCACATTGAGGATGAAGATGACCAATTTTAAGACCATAAATCTGCATCTGGGGAGGGATTAAGCTACTCAGCACCATCACCAGCTCCATCTACTCTTTCTGTACAGTCCCAACGAAGCAAAAGTGTGTCAATAAAAAATAAGCCTGGAACAAAAAACACACAAAAAAAACCTTCTGTCCATGTTGCTCATCTACTGCAGTCATATTTGATAACAAAACCCCAAAGCAGCCTGAAGGCCAACTGACCAAATTTTTTCAGTTCATGGAACCTACTTAGAGGAGTCTTCCATGTCCACTGCAGGTTGAAACAAAAATTAACATTTTTCAATTAGTCGCTGATGCAGAAGTGAGACCTATCAACCAATCTTGAGGACAAAACCCACCACCTTCTCAGGCTATTCCCTTTCCCACTAACCATTTTGAAGCTATTCCATTTCAGCCTACACCATATAAATCTTTTTCAGTGAGTGGTTACCCATTATATTATCCACAGACTGACTATCAAGGATTAGGTCAAAGACGTTATGCGCCTATTTATCACAACAGCCAGAAGCCTTCAGCAATGATGTACCAACGAGATCAAGCAACTCACCAGAACGATCCACAACATCAAGGCACACCCAAGATAACACCTATACATCTTTTCATCCCAAACACTAGTGAATGGTTACTGTATATAAGACGTTATGTAATTCTAAAACACCTTTTTTTACATATTAATAAAGGTTTTACTGAATTAAAATAATTGTTTTGATTCTTAAATAAAGGTAATTGGTTCTTATATACAGAGCCAGTTCACTTACCTCAAACAAACTGTGAGACTCTTTTCATGGGGCACTGCCCTACGAAACCTTGTGTTCTGAAAATGTGAAGACGAATGATGTCTAACAGCTCATTGAATCTAAGTTGTGACATTCGGAAATACTGTTTTTTTTATCTTTCTCCAAATCTGGAAATAGATGACTAAATTCCCCAAGAGTTCTCCTCTTCTGGTTGATAGGATGCGGCCATAACTTTGTTTTCTCTTTACTGGACTCCTCTTCCTCACTCAACAGCAATCCAATAAAGAAAACGTCCTCTTCTGAGCTACACAGTTTCCCCATGTTCAAAGCAGGCACAAAACTATACTAAACTGAAAAAGCATGTTAAATATGTTCACCCTACAAACCAGCACTAAAAGTTGCAAATGAGTGTTGGTCCGTGTCAGACAAGTGTGCGTGATCGTGCAGGTGTCAGGTCCGTGCTGGTCTATTGTGCACTAGCCTTAAATCAATAAGCTCAAATAAAATATAGTATATATTTTATTTTAATCTATTAACACCCCATTTCTCGAAAATTTTGTTTTGAAAAGGCGTAAAGAAAGTAAGGTGATCATATGTGTTTATTCGTCTTGTTGGATTACTATTTGAGAAAGATTTACATAAAAAGATATAACTAAAATTAACTCTAAGAGTTAGTTATTTTAAAAACACAATATATATTCAAATCAGGCCTTTAATATGATTGCATTTAACTACAATAATGTGTTATAGATGAGTAAGATATAATTTAGAGAAAATGTGCATGCATTTACTTGTTGGGAGAGTATGAAACTATTTAGGCGAAAACACTTCCATTACACTCCTCTGAGATTCGAGCCCTGACCTTCCCAGCCCCAGCAGATCAGACGAGGCTGACGTTAAGTTGACATATTCCCCAAATACCCCTCATTGTTTCAACTATTCTACTAATAATTTTGACTTGAGCTAAGATTATTAGGTAGCAGTAGTTAATTTAAAACTAAGGTGCACCGGTATCTTTCTATTCTAAGCACCACGTATTACTACCCGATCAGGCTATACACTTATTTACTAATTGCACTTAGGGTTTTAGGGACTAGGTTGTTATAGTTATAGTAAGTGTACCCACACTTGCGAGGTAGGAGGGTGGAAAACCATTATAGTTAACCCCCCTCAGTATTCCCCACCAAGATTCGAACCTCGATTTCCCTGTCATCGGCAGTTTAGTCTACTGCGAGAGTAGCGCGTTAGACCATGCGGCCACCAAAACTGTTGTACATTCTTTTGTTAGAGGGATGGAGCAGGGGAGACTTTCTTCCCCATAAACTGCTCAGATGGGACACTTTCGCTAACGTATAAAATTTGGGGAAAGCATGTCCTCTTAATGGGGATGTGAAGATACACAGTTCTAACGTTATCTTGCTAGAGCAATATATTTATAATAGTAATAATAGTAATAAGCAGCTTGTCATTAGTATCTAGGCTCATAGCTTATTTGAGTATTTTTAAATATATGATAGATATAAACCAATTTATGTATTAAAACATTCTAATTTGTTTCATAAAGGATTTCAAATTCAAAAATTCTCGACAACTTCAATCGTTGACTTCACCACAAACCACTGCAAGAAGACTCCATCTTACCACCACCCCTTCTTCTTAAAAGCTGTTTTTTGACCTCGTTTTTTCTACTTCCTTCCCCCCTCCCCCGAAAAAAATACATCTAGCGATGTGTGCATGGAAATATGTATTGTATGGACCATTTATTTTATTTTATGAGGGAAAATAAAATTGCAATCTTATTAAAATCTAAGTATTAAGAATATGAGATTTTACCGATTAAAATAATAACTAATTAATCTCTGTTTTGTAGTCCAACTATTATTGTACAACTTTTAAGAGTTTGTTTATGTACGTAGATTAATATTAGAATTTTAATTTTTTTTTTTTATTTGCTCTCCCGACCAAAAAATATATTGAAAGAAAAAAGAGATGTGGCTCATTTAATTTGTTGTGACGGGAGGTTTGACAAACTCCCTCCCACTCATCCTGGCCCCTAAGACAACTCTCGCTGATCTATAGAGTGTTCATGCTTCCTTCCCAGCTGTGACGCATCTTCCGCCCCCCTCTCTTGTCGCTAACTATCTGTCCCTCACTCAGGAGTTCTCACTTCCTGCTGACCCTTCGCACCCGCTCATCAAGTCATCTCTTCACCCCCTTTCCTCAATAATACTATTAGGGGGACATACCATCCCCTGCAAGGTCCATAACCACGCAGGCTGGAGTTCTAACGACCTGAAGCTTAGTTCACATGGTATCGTGTGTATACCTAGCAACAATGTCTCTGAATAGCATTATTACAAGGGTAATTATATGGTCCATAACCATGCTGGATGGAGTTCTAACGACCTGAAGCTTAGTTCACATGGTATCGTGTGTATACCTAGTAACAATGTCTCTGGATAGCATTATTACAAGGATACATATATGACTCATAATCACGCAGGCCTGAGCTCTAAATACCTTAAGTTTAATTCACATAGTATCGTGTATGTACCTAGCAACAATGTCTCTGAATAGCATTATTACGAGGGTAATTATATGGTCCATAACCACGTAGCTGGATTCATATGGTATCGTTTATACAGATAGCAACCTTTCCTCTGGATACCATTATTACAAGGATACACATATGACTCATAATAACGCAGGCCTGAGCTCTAAATACCTTAAGTTTAATTCACATAATATCGTTTATATACTTATATACCTCTGGATAGCATTGATACAATGGCACTTATATGGTACATAGCCACGCATTCTGGACCTCTAGAGATCTTGATCTTACTACTCATAAACCTATCTATAGTCTTTACAACAATTATATCAACATAATGTGTATATACTTTAATAATTCGATTAGTAGATGGATAAAAAATCTCATTTCTATATTAATAATCTTTTTGCTTTACCTAGGAGCTTAAGTTTTAGGACAGTAAAACAATAGAGGAGTATATTATTCTCATGTATGAAATGTTTGTGATGATTTAGAAATTAGTTCACAATTCCCGCACTCGGATATCCAAGGGAAATAGAAATGTGTTCAGTTAGGAGAACATTTGGTTAGAAGACAATCTATGATATTTTAAAATTTACGGAAACATTATTTTCTAGAGATGAGTCTCAAATAAATCTGAAAAAAATAAGAGTGATACTTCTCGTGTCTCACAAATTAGTGAAAATAGTCCAAACAAGTTGCTAGGCTTATATTACTATTTTTATTCTCGTTTATATCTAAACGTTTTGTTTCCCTAAAAATAATTGAAGAGAAAAATGCTTGGGTCTAATAATTTATTTTTACCGACACTGTATTAAAAACTTGAAGTGTACAAGGTGATCGCATTGAGTGATTATGCTTTGAGTCTGTATCCTACAGCAGTTATTAAATTGTTAAGCTATTGTTTTTGATGATGGTATACATCTAATTTCTGGAGATCATTTTAAGATATAACTTTTGATGGTACAATATCTCAAAAATATTTTTTAAGAAATTGATGTCGAATAAGATGCAACTTGTGGGGCCCCCAATAAAGATCAATTTACGAGCTTAAGGTGATTATCTTCTACCAATATCATTTTACTAATACTGGTGCCTAGCTTAAAGAACTATGACTTCCTGAAGAAGGACATCCCTTATTTCTGCACCTGACAAGATTTCACCCAATCTGTTCAATCCAGAGTTGCTTAACGTTCTCTGACAACCAATCGCAGGGCTAGTGTAAAGTTAGTTATCTTTATGAGTCCTCTCTCCCCGACGTGAGTTTTACTCATGCTTGACTGAAAGAGCCCTAACTAGTTTCTTTAAAGGCGCGTGTAATTTTGGCGTCAGTCTCTAAACTATGTTGCAGACTAAATTTCACAATACATTGGTTAGTATATTGCTACTTATAACATATATTTATTAACTATGAAATATATCGTTCACACTGTGGTAGCTTCAATCAGAGGTGGAGGAGGTAAGGTGAATTCTTCTTTATTCAATTTCTAGACTTTATTGTGCTTGTGCTGACACAAACTATGTATTACTCCTTGGAGTACTCAGATACTGCGAAATCCTCAAATGCATTTGTGTACTTCTTGGTCCTTTAAATTGCTGTAAAGATGTATTCTCTAGAGGAATATTCAGTCACAGTGATATCTTCATCTTCATTGGTGTACTTCTTGATCCTTTAAATTGCTGTAAAGATGTATTCTTCAGAGAAATATTCAGTCACAGCGATATCTTCATCTTCATTGGTGTACTTCTTGGTCCTTTAAATTGCTGTAAAGATGTATTCTTCAGAGGAATATTCAGTCACAACGATATCTTCATCTTCATTTGTGTACTTCTTGATCCTTTAAATTGCTGTAAAGATGTATTCTTCAGAGGAATATTCAGTCACAGCGATATCTTCATCTTCATTTGTGTACTTCTTGATCCTTTAAATTGCTGTAAAGATGTATTCTTCAGAGGAATATTCAGTCACAGCGATATCTTCATCTTCATTTGTGTACTTCTTGATCCTTTAAATTGCTGTAAAGATGTATTCTTCAGAGGAATATTCAGTCACAGCGATATCTTCATCTTCATTTGTGTACTTCTTGATCCTTTAAATTGCTGTAAAGATGTATTCTTCAGAGGAATATTCAGTCACAGCGATATCTTCATCTTCATTTGTGTACTTCTTGATCCTTTAAATTGCTGTAAAGATGTATTCTTCAGAGGAATATTCAGTCACAGCGATATCTTCATCTTCATTTGTGTACTTCTTGATCCTTTAAATTGCTGTAAAGATGTATTCTTCAGAGGAATATTCAGTCACAGCGATATCTTCATCTTCATTTGTGTACTTCTTGATCCTTTAAATTGCTGTAAAGATGTATTCTTCAGAGGAATATTCAGTCACAGCGATATCTTCATCTTCATTTGTGTACTTCTTGATCCTTTAAATTGCTGTAAAGATGTATTCTTCAGAGGAATATTCAGTCACAGCGATATCTTCATCTTCATTTGTGTACTTCTTGATCCTTTAAATTGCTGTAAAGATGTATTCTTCAGAGGAATATTCAGTCACAGCGATATCTTCATCTTCATTTGTGTACTTCTTGATCCTTTAAATTGCTGTAAAGATGTATTCTTCAGAGGAATATTCAGTCACAGCGATATCTTCATCTTCATTTGTGTACTTCTTGATCCTTTAAATTGCTGTAAAGATGTATTCTTCAGAGGAATATTCAGTCACAGCGATATCTTCATCTTCATTTGTGTACTTCTTGATCCTTTAAATTGCTGTAAAGATGTATTCTTCAGAGGAATATTCAGTCACAGCGATATCTTCATCTTCATTTGTGTACTTCTTGATCCTTTAAATTGCTGTAAAGATGTATTCTTCAGAGGAATATTCAGTCACAGCGATATCTTCATCTTCATTTGTGTACTTCTTGATCCTTTAAATTGCTGTAAAGATGTATTCTTCAGAGGAATATTCAGTCACAGCGATATCTTCATCTTCATTTGTGTACTTCTTGATCCTTTAAATTGCTGTAAAGATGTATTCTTCAGAGGAATATTCAGTCACAGCGATATCTTCATCTTCATTTGTGTACTTCTTGATCCTTTAAATTGCTGTAAAGATGTATTCTTCAGAGGAATATTCAGTCACAGCGATATCTTCATCTTCATTTGTGTACTTCTTGATCCTTTAAATTGCTGTAAAGATGTATTCTTCAGAGGAATATTCAGTCACAGCGATATCTTCATCTTCATTTGTGTACTTCTTGATCCTTTAAATTGCTGTAAAGATGTATTCTTCAGAGGAATATTCAGTCACAGCGATATCTTCATCTTCATTTGTGTACTTCTTGATCCTTTAAATTGCTGTAAAGATGTATTCTTCAGAGGAATATTCAGTCACAGCGATATCTTCATCTTCATTGGTGTACTTCTTAGTCCTTTTCTTCACCAAATTAATGTATTCATCAGTGAGGTAACTTACTACAATAATATCCTCCTATTCGCCTATGTATTTCTCGAATGTGATGCCATCATAAAATTTAAGAAGCTTTTTTGTATTAGGATCCATTAATTTCCATCACCTTCTGTTGGCATCTTCTTTAAGAGTGTGTCATTTGTAGATTATTTGATAAACTCAATATTTTTCCAAGACGGTATTGTGTTCTTACTTCAATCTACGTAGAGTTTTATTCGAGAAAGTTTGTAATGCCAAATGCAAAGCAGTATTTTTAGCGTTGATATATGTAACGAATTGAAGGAGCTTTGACTTACGGGAGTTTGATTGTAACTTTTAATGGTGTTATATTAAAATTATTCATGCTACGCCGATAAGCTTTGTATTGTCAAAACACGTTATCGAATAGTGAGCATTTTTAATTGTTCTAAGATTGTAACTGAACGCAATATTTTGTTTTCTTCCATCACCAACAAACACTTTATGGAATAAACCTGAGGCTTCCGCCTTCCCTCACACGTGACCAAAATTGGCAATTAAACGAGTTAAAATTGCACCTATACACAGAGATAAAAACACAAATAATATAACATAGCATGATGATCTTTGAGTGTAGAGTTCGTCTTTATTCAAATCGTAGGCAAGTTAATCTACTATAGTATGGCTATTATGAACAAGTGATCATAGATAGGTTGTAAATATAAAGCATGTGTTTATGAGTATTTGTAGTTTTTCTGCCACTATATCACAGTAGTCGAAGTACAGGAAGATAAGGGATGGGATAATAATAATGCATTAAGTATTTAGTGGTATACATACTTTGAGCCACCTTAGTGAATGTAACTCAAATAATACTTTCTTACATATTTTGTTTGGCTTGGTTGCTCCGTGTGATGTTTTCTTATGCAAACCAAAGCTATTAATTACAAAATAAGAATTACATTGCAATATTATTTATCATTTATCTGCTGTATTGATGCTAGGTTCAATTTGGAGAGTAATTTTTTGTCCATATGATGATAGACAATGATATTTTAACATTTATGATACGACCATTTTGCAGTTCTCACGGCGTTCATATTATCCGCAGTACCATCAATATTATGTAGTGAGTATGGTAAATAAAGTTATAAATCATCGGCATACAGATGATGGTAAGAATGCTGCAAACAATTATTGAGACAATTTATAAGCATTGAGAATAGGACTGGGTTAAGGCACGAACCTTTGAATACATACTGCAGAAGTCACTAGACGCCATATTGAATGAGTATCACGTATGTCTAATCGGGCATGGTACATTGCTGGTGGTCAATTAGATATTACTATACCCATTGAGTCTAAATTACTGGAAAGTGAACGTATGCTTGTAACTTAGCAAAACCAAGCCATGATGAATGGTGTCAAAATCTTTATTTAAATCCAGTAGAGCCAACATTATTACACCAGATACCATATCTGAGGGAACTGCATGGTTCCTTTTTGGGAAACATTGTTGTCATTCCCTTGTTTTCAAGTGGTAAATCGTCTATTAAATATAAAACACGTTTCGTTGCAACACTGATTAGTCGAGGTTGCCTATAGCTCCTTCCTACACCCGCACACCACCTTCAGACATAAGTGAAAGCTAGAAGATTAGGCAACAGTTCACAATAAAGAGTGACCACTAGACCTGCAGTTACCTCAGTGGTGATATTGGGTGTAGCTGCCTTGTATCTATTATCAGTCCTATATAATCAATTATATTTATGAATTCTGTAACTGTACTGTGGAGTGTTCGATAACCATATTGGTACATATCTAGCAGCGTGTGATGATTTATGAGGTTATATATTTGTTTGTGTAATATATATTCCCAGGTTTTTGAAGGAGATGGAAGTATATTTATATGCCTATAATTTGTTGCTGAAGAGTTTAACAAAGAATTTTTTAAAGTTAGATTTCCTTCTTACGGGTTTGCACAAAGAGGAGAAAATTCCATTTGTAGAGATTGGTTAAAAATATCTCCTATAAAATTAAAACATAACAAATACTTTTTTAATTAATGTACTTAAAATTTGGTAGAATCTTTGCTCATTTCTTATGATAAGCTTAATTTACTCTACAACGTCTAATATTTATATTACTTGAAAGGTTTTTATTTAATTATTCAAGAGCTGAGACAAATGAGATTTAATACTTTTTTAACTGTATCAATTAAATGCTGTATTCACGAAAAGAATATTAATCTCATCAGATGATATATGGATTTCAATGTCACTATTACGTTTGTCTGTACTCAACCATTTCGGCGAAAAGCTGTGTGATAATAAGTTTTGTGTATACAGAATTATAGCTATTCGGACGTCGTGCGTACATCTATTTCTAAGTATTATATATTTCACAATTAGTTCAGGTGTCATGTCACGGTTGATTTGTCGTACTTTGATTTAAACCGGGTGGGTCATTAGTAAAGTATGGTCTGAGTCATTCCAGGAATGGGTGGTCAAGTGAACCTTTTTGTTTTAACATGAGAATGTATCTCTAAAAGTTCGAGTATAATTTTACTAAACAGTCCACTTTTTCATCAATAACGTTATACTTACCATATTTACAAGGCAAATTAAACCGCTGGATTAAAGTAAACTTTAATTATTTGAGAAAATGAGTATTTTAATTTCCAGACTTGCGCTGACTTTCTAGCGTCAGGAACCAAGCTATGTCGTTGTGTGGTGAAAGACACAAAAGAAGAGATTTTAATCAAAAAGTCTTTCGGGACTTCTCTACCTCTCTCCTTTACCCCCTTCTAAAATCTTCCATTGATAATGTCTCCCCCTTCCCCTGACCACAATCAAAACTGGAGAAGGGGGAGTGAGGGAGGGGGGGTTGTCCGCTTCACTTCAGCTTGTCGCAGAAACAAGCCCTTCCTTTTGTACGAGGTAAAGACAATAGAAGTTATGTTTACACGCATAGCACACCATTGTTTACTGAAGACTAGAACTCTTGCTTACTAGCACACAGATGTTTCAATAATTACTTCACAATGAAGATGGAACTCTGACTAAGAAAATATCGTAACTAGGCATTTAAACTGTCAAGTGGAAAACTAACCTTTCGGTGGAATTGATCTCTCGTGAAATTTGTATAGATCTGATGTATGTTTAATACTCACGCGTTCTCAATGTGAGGGTTTACAGGTTAAGGGAATATTTTGTCAATTTTTATAACAAACCTTTTTTTTTCAGCAAAATAAGGCAAATATTTCTCCAATTTAAAACTTGGATTTTTATCAAATGATAATATGCTCATGACAAGTATTCAACAACTTACTGTTGATATTAACATGTGTATAAAATTAAACTCTATCTTTCTCCTGGAGTAAAATTTGAATAAGATTTTGGAATTATTTTTACCATAAGACTTCAAGAATACTGACATTTTTTCGCGTCTCGTTCCATTCCTTCTTTAAAGGATTTTAAGTCAACGGTCTTTTTTTAACATTAATTTAATTTGAAACTATTTTTAGACCGATTTTTAAATTATGCAACACTCCTTATTATACAATAAATCTGTTGATCACCATGCCATCGTGACAGTCTTTAATCGACTAAGATATTGCAAGTATCATTTATTGTATTTGAAATCTCGTTTCTTATTATATTGTTTAGTTTCGGCTTTTATTTATTTATAGCTATAGTTGGTTCACAATAACTTTTTTTGTGACAGTTCATAAGTCACCCAAGGGTAATTCCGTATGGATCTGTCTTGAAAATATTTGTTGTCATTTTGACAAGTAAAGTACATCATCTACCAAATTGAGAAAAGATAGATGTACAGCTATTTTTTTTAGATATTTGAAACTGTCAAAAAAAAGGTCAAAGCTATCGTGAAAGGACTATAAATATTACCAATGCTTCTACGCATAATATGATTTTGATAGTAAGAACAGTAGAAGTTAGTTAATAAAGTTATTAAAACCATTTTAATATATTCATTTGTCATTTTTGATAGCTGATATTATCAATACATTTAAAATAACACAAATAATACTGTAAAATGTTATCAATGTTGGGCGTAAAGAAACATGTTTGAATTTTCTAAAAAAAATTCTCCCAACAAAAATCAGGGTATAGTACTTGTTCCATTAAGAAAAGGGTATGTGTTGTTTTTTTTATAATTTACAACGAGGTTAATCACTTTTTACCACCAATGCTAACCTATTTTATTATTAGTAGCTACCCTACATATAACATTATGACCTACAATTCACACTATCACTTTTTTTTTATGTTGATCAACAATAAATAGCCATGTGTGAATAGGCTAAGACTACGTTTAAAAATTAATTTAAGATTTGTAACTGTCACGTATTAGGTTTCTGAATGATTTGTAGGAGAAACAAACTCAAACAGTCCCATAGGCTGTAAGAGTACACTTTGTTTACCATGAAAGGAAGTAGTCTCACCTTGGCAGATTACACTATGGTCATATCATATAAGTGCACCAAGGTAAGCTTGCTACCTTTCAGGGCAAACAAAGTGTACAGTAACTCTCCAACCAATCTCTGTTGAGATTTATTTATTTACCAGTCTGTAATAGGATATTTTGTCATTTGTATAAACTTAGGAGAATAGAAAAAATATGATTTTTGTTAATTGTCTTTATCGCTAGTAATTTGTATTTATTATCTCAAGTGTCATATAATAGTTAACCGTTCATATGTTGACTCATACCATAAACTGAATGGGTGCAATGCGCATGTTTTTTGCACGCCTCAAACTTAAAATGAAGGAAGGAAATTGGAATAAAAATAATAATAAGATCAACCTTTCAGCACATATTTTACCTTTTACGACATTTTAATTTTCAGAAATATTTTTTCATTTATATGATGTAATCAAAGGACACTTTCTGGACCGGCTGATTATAACAGCACACGATTTATTAACTAACATAAATATACAACATCCCCCGGTCGTTAATTTATCACGGTGAAAGGGTAATGCCGGGATCACGATATACTTAGCTTTAACTTAACGTAACGTAAACTTAATGTTAACTTAACTTAAGAAAATAAATGTGTGATTACGATTCACCTAACTTAACGTACGCCAAACATCTGCATTCTCGAGTATGATCTGTGATTTGTACTATTTGTAATGTGATGATCAGTGAATGTTTAAAGTTTTAAATCGGTATACTAAATATATATTACTAGACTTTTTTGATAAATTTAGCTTTCCTATTTGAGTTTAATTATTTTGTTCAATGTCTATTCACTATAACTAAAGCTAAAAAGTAGACCTCGGTCTTAAAGCCAACAAATGAATTACTAAATAGCCCTGTTGACGTCACTCGCATAATGATTGGCTGGCTAGATCACGTGATACCCTTCAAGTAACGTTCATTTAAAGTAAAAGACCTCCAAGGACATCTCTTACGTTAAGTTAACTACATCGTGATCGCTTCCATTTAAACACACGAGGAGATCCTTTACGTTAAGTTACGTTCAGTTAACTTTAAGTTAACGTTAAGTTGATCGTGATCCCGGCGTGAAGCCACATTTCACTAACGATCAATTATTCAGCCATATTAAGAATCGAACCCGGAATCCTTAGCTCAGTAGAGAGACACGCTACCGACTGATCTAAGGCGTCAGGCGGTTTAATACTGTTGTTGTAAAACGAATTTCGACGTAAAACAAATCATTAGCTTTTTTTCACTTATCAATGCATATATTGTACTACAATATGGGAATAAGATACTGATAAAACATATTCAATGAAAATAAATAACATTAGCATTAAATTTTAACATAGCGACGTCTTAAAACACACAAAAAAATATTCAACTTATTTTTTGAAGAGGTGTAATTTATTATATTATTGTAGACCTACTTTACTCGGTAAATAAAACATGTATATATAAAAATCCGAATAAAGGAATGACGTACTGTACTTAACGTATTATAATAATCTATCGTCATATTAATGAGACAGTCGTATACTCGGGGTACAGTCACAATTTAAACCCGTCATATGAGCGAGGCGTCAGAAAGCAAATTATTGATATGGGGTATAGTATAGGACCCGTATTGTTTGAGTAAACAAATTGATTATTTGAATTTATATGTTTCTCTTTCATGTGTATGTATATATAGTCATTGGGAGACTCATATTAATATTTATAAAAACAAATTATATATTATAAGAGTGCACGACATACAAATTAAACTGGCTCAGGATAGTACGCCCTATATTACACACTAGCCCTAGAATCCTGTTACCTTCTCTCGACCTCTTGGATATAAGAGTAATGGGATTGTCAAAAATCGAACTTAATTTTGATAAATGTCGACATTTCAAGAACCCCTGAAAAAAAAAGTTGTTTTCGCAATGACGTCAGGGGTTTTCATAAGGTCCCTTCGAGGCATTTTTTGAGTTAGATGTATAACCATAAACTAAGGGTAGTTTACTGAAGGGCAATAAGAGAAAAAAATTGATTTTCTCAAAATTCGCTCTAACGATTTTAATTAAACTTTATATTTAGACACTGTTTATCATTATAAATAAGATGGAAATTCTCATTCTTTCATGGAAATGATTTTGAGGGTACCTTAAATGAGGGAAATTTACCCATTTTTATCATTTATCTGCAACTATTAGAGATACGATAAAGTTGTACTATTAAAGAAAAACGTATTTTATTTGAAACATATTTTTTATAAAACATATTGTTTCTGAGCTATAAGCAAATGCATATACTTTTTAATTCAAGTCTTTGAAAATGAATTTGATTCTTATGCTCTTTGTTGGACAAAAATGTTTCTCTTTTCTCAATTTTACTGTAACAATGCTCCTAGTTGCTAATGCCATAAAGTAAATAAGTAACAGTGTATATTATTTCATTAATGATCTTTGGTGTAATATTTCTACAACAATGTATATATAGACCAACTATTTCGTTTCACTAACCTTATGAGTTTTTAGTAAATGTCTGTTTTAAAATAAAAAGAGGGAGAGAATAACACTGAAGTTACTACATGCTCAGGCTAGATGCACATATGATAATTACTCTAATAGGGTAGGAAGGTATGATTTTGATTAAATGTAACTACATTTGCATGGAAGGATAGTTGGGAAGAGTTTGATAAAAAAAGAACCCTACGTTCTCCCGACTAGAATACCGATCTACCAAACATCACAGATGTGGTGGTCTATTTTAAGTAACTTCTTTGGTGCTGACTGACAGCTCACAGCTGACTTGTGACAGTCCAAATTTAGGTATGTACCTAAATTTGGACCGTCAGAAGTGACGGCTACTAAACACATGTTTTTGCAGATCATATGACTCCGCGTAGGGATACATAATTTGGTCTGGTAACTTTTCAAAGCTTTTAGTTGTCAGCTGTGAGCTGTCAGTCAGAACCAAAGAAGTCATGGGGCTACTATAGTAGGTAAAATAATATTATTAGGATCACTCGTAATTGAACCAGGTTTTCTTGAACTGGTGGAAAATCTTTAAAGCACCTAGCACCAAGGAAGGGCTGTATTAATAATAAAAAGCATATTAAACCAAATGTTATTTAAATATGCAGAGTTGATACGTTTTATAAGTATTAAAACTCCTTCAATTCTCCAGGTTTTTTGAAAAAATTATTTTATAATCATGTGTGAAGAGATAAATCACAAATCGTGTTTTTTTAAGTTTTATATTTAATGCTTAACACAAAAATGTTTAAAAATACAATTTTTTTTAAATTGATCTTTATAAATGAATCGGATTTCCACACATCCTTTTTGGAGATACATTTTCCCACCCGTTCTCCTCGTAGTAATAAGCCTCTTAACCAGAATTATTAAGAGGATCTTGGCTTGAGACAAGAATTTATTGGGGGTCGTTGTTGTTCCATAGAGCACATATGGGCCTTTTCACATGTTAGGGGGGAATTGTTTGATATGGAGCATGATGACGTTTTATTTATTTAAAAAATTTATAAAGTCATATTATAAAGCTCTAAATTCAATTATTGTATTAATAAAATATTAAAGGTTCTTGAGGATACCCTTAGTTACCTTGGGGTTTAGTGATTAATAATCTCATCATTAATTAGGTTTATACAAGCAATTACTATGAATCTCGCCTTAATTTCTACTCAGACGTAGACCTCGGGGGTCTTAAGGTAAATTGTTCGCCTCAGGCTCCTATTTTCGCGGGTTCAAACCTAAATGAGATCGAAGGATTGTTCTTGACTGATGACAATCCGTAGCACAACTTCGTTCGAAGGGAAAGTAAAGCTTTACATTGTGGTATGTAAAATAACCCTGATAGGTATGTGAGAATACCTTTACCAGCAGAATTTGAATACTCTTTCGCTCTCGCTCATAGAAATTCTCGTGTGCTTATATATTCAGTTGATTCATAAAATGCACGTTAAATACCTCAAATAAATAAATATATTCACACATAGTAAAATTATAATTAGTATAACAAGCGTCTATTGGCCAAGAAGACAGCAAATCAAATACAGCTCTGTTTGAATGAACCTTAAACATATAAGCTGGTACTTATTTATATTATGCATATCATCGCAAAAATATTATTAGTACACTCCAATTAATTAAATAGAAAATCATTAAACCATGACACTTTCTTGTTACAAGAAATTCCCTGATTTGTTCAGGTTCTTTTTCCAGGTATCGACCCTGATGTGTTACAAAATGCTTACTAATAAATAGAATCATATTTTTATATTGTAAAATATAGATTTTTAAACGGAAAACTTTCAAAAAGAATTTAATTTATAGTAATTACTAGTAAGTGAGCCATTACCGTATTAAATAAAAGAGAGAAACTTGTAGTAATAAGAACACATATTCTCATAGCCTGTGGGCATGCCCTCGAAAATAATGGTTTTATTTAGTTTATACGGCGGAACTATTTAACGACTTACTAATTGGGAAAGGAGTAACAAAGTGGGTTTCAGAGTAAATGCACTCGCATTCCTGTGAAGGAGAGGTGGAAAAATGGATTGAGAATTCACATTAGTATGTGCATCCAGAAAAGTTTAAGAATTATACCTCCCCATCACCATCAATACAATATAGTTCCTGCTTGAAACCTTAGACCATGTGACAACCATCGGGGGTTTGTATATTTATTATACGGAACCATCTGACCATATTCATCTTTATTTTGTTTCAACATCTCGAAGAGAGGGGTATTGTGATCGTTACAAAAATTGAGCTCGAGGTTTTGATAAATGTCGACGTTTCGTGACCCCCTGAAACCATAAAAGTTGTTTTCACGCGGTCGTCTGTCTGTCTGTCTGTCTGTCTGTACCTTGGTCTAGAGCCGAAACCATTTTACCGATTGTGCTAAAACTTAGTATCTGGGGTTTTAACAAGATCCCAGCAAGATATTTTTAGAATTATCTATCTAAATATAAAATTAAGGGTAGTTTACTGAAGGGCAAAAAAGAGATGAAATCAACGATTTTGATAATTTTTTTATCGAGGCACTGTTTAACATTTCAAACAAAATGGCGACTCTCATTTTCCTATGAAAATGACTTTAAATGTACTTTAGAGAAGCTGAAATTTCCAATTTTGAGAATATCTCTACAACTATTTCAGATAAGAACTAACTTACCCTTATAGAATTGTTGTACTCTTATAAAAATAAATTTTAATTTGTAATATATTTTTATAAAACCAATCGTTTCTGAGCTAAGAGCAAACACAGGCCTATATATATATTTTTTAAAGAGCACTTTGAAATAATGAATGGATTTTTAAGCTCTTTGGTGGAAAGATATGTTTCTGTTTTTTTCTCGACGTTTCTGTAACGGTGTATATTTTAACCTCTATACGCATTGGTAGAGTGTTTCTGCAACAATGTGTATTACTCCCTATCACAAATCTTACAAGTTTTAGTAAAAATCTCTACTATGAGGTTCATGAGAGAATATATGTGTAGTTACCCGTACCATTTATTCATATCTCCTTGTGTGCATACTGTTATTTGTTAGAAATGGGCGACTTGACTAGTAAAGTTTGTGTGGGCCCCTGACTGTACGGTGGGAACTAGACGAATTCTCCGACCCGGTCATCAACAAGATGAATGAGTAAACCAAGTCGGAGAACAATTCACTGTCACACGGACAACGGAACGTTTAGCATTCATCGCCTATTTTAATTGTGCCACATTTGTTATTCTTAACCGGGTAACTTGCGTTACCCATTAATCACAGTGACGACTTGAACGGCTGGAGTAGTTTGTCGGGGTAAAGTTATTCGCGACCATTACGAGAGCTAATGCGCATTTAAATGAACGGATTATTTCACGAGAGAGAAGAGACTTTCCCTTGTGAACCTCGCACCTTTATGTTGGCACATAATAGTTTAATTTTTTTTAAATAAGAAAAAAAACTGTTGTGAAGATTGCGGAATATTCTAAGAGGGTTGTCTAGATGGCTGAGATATAACAGTGAGGTTAAATATTGATAAAAACCTTTAACAGTATACGAGTTTTGTGTTTACTAGAATGGACACAATACAATTATTTATGACCCTGATCATATATAGACTTGTAAACAAAGTTGAAATTTTGAAATTTTCCTATCTGAAAAGAAAAAAAATCGACATTTTCGGTTAATCACTAGGACTTTAATGCCCAGGGAATGAAACGTAACTGTTATAGGAGTGTAGAATGGATCTTTGTGAACCGAATGATGTAATTTAATGGAAGGGCCACAACACAAATTGTATTGTCATTTGTATTTTCCTACTTTTTTTTTATTTTCTCAATATATTACAGGTATAGAAAGTATTGTGATCGTCAAAATCGAGATTTTGATGCTATATTGACGTTTCATAACTCCCCGAATCCGAAAGGCTGGTTTTTATTTCCGTCTCTCTGTCTGTCTGTTTGTCTGTACCTCCAACTAGAATCTAAATTATTTTAGCAATCGGGCTAAAACTTGGTATTTTGGGTTTTCATAGGGTTTTCCCGGGGCTTTTTGTAATTGGATATCCAACCCTAAAATTAAGAGTAGTTTACTGAAGGGAAATAAAAAAAGAGAAGGAAATGATTTTTTCAAAGTCAGCTCCAACGATTTTGATTAAATTTCATTTCTAAGCATTTATCATTATTACAAACAAAATGGCTACCCTCAATTGTTAGGCAAAATATATTTAAGGGCTCCGGCCTGATGCATAAATTCTCATTTTTTATCATATCTCTGAAACAATTGGAGATATGAAATTATTTATCATTGAAAATATGTAGGTATGCTTATAATAAAAATTTTTATCTGCAACGTATATTTGTAAAATACATTATTTTCAATTTAAACACAAATATATATATATATATATATATAAAAACTTCTCGAACACTTAAGATAAAGTGTTGCGACCTCCAAATAAATCTAACCCGAGATGTTGACGGATTTCAACGTTTCATGACCCCCGAACTATAAAAAGTGTTTTTTGCAAAGCCGTATATCTGTGTGTCTGTTTAACCCCTAAATTAAAACTAGTTTAATAAAAGGCGAAAAGAGAAAAAATCGATTTTCTCAAAATCAGCTATAACGATTTTGATTAAAATTCGTATGTAGGCGTTGGTTAAGATTATAGCTAAACAAAATGGATATTTTCATTTTCCTATGAAAATGACATTTAAGGTACTTTACAGAAATGGAAAATTTCCTTATCTCCGCAACTATTTATGATACTATGTAACTTCTCATTGCAAAATTGTAGTACTACTAAAAATAAAAAAACTTTTATTCCAGGGAATATATTTATAAAACCAATAGTTTCGGAGATATTGGTAATATATTAAGACAATTTTGTGGGCTTTATTTGTACAGACACTACTTAATTTTTAACGCAATAATTCTATAATTCCATAAAGTAAGTAGATAAGTAAGTCTCCCAAAAAGTGTATGTTATTTTTCCTTTAACCTCTTAGGGGAAATGTTTGTACAGCAAACTATATCATTTTAGACTTAATAGTCCATATTTTCCTTTGTTATTGGTCGAAATTTATAAATTAGGAGTTTAATAAAAATGCGATAACTATAAGATGTGCATCCCCTAATAAAATGTCGAAAATTATAACCGTAAGTTGAAATTTTAATACATGTTATTGACCCTTGTGGACCCAATATCAATCTCTTTTTTTGGTCCAAATATAATAGTGAGGATTTTAATTCTTTAAAAAGAAAATCATAAAATTTAAATTTGGGAGTCAAAAAATGCTTAACGTAAGTATAACGCAAATTTTGCTCGGGTTTGCAAATTTGTATTATTTGAATTCACATATATTACGAGTTTTGAGTAAATATCTCCATTTTTAAACACTGGAGTGAGAAAGTCAGTGCGGAGTTCCGTACTATTTATTTCTTCTCAAAGGGCCAGCCAGACAGCTCCACCCAGTGACGTTGGGGACCAACTTGGTATTTGGTGTTTATAAATTTCGATAACTCTAGCACCTTAGTAACTATTTTACATAGATTTTTAAAAGGTCTACGATTTAGCTAAATAAATACGTTATATGAAATTTTATCTGGGTTTGGGATACCCAAAAATGCCTGGGTGTCACCTGTCAGATACTTTCAAAATACATGATGGGTTGAAACAAGGAGATGCACTCTCCCCAATAGTTTTTAATCTGGTCTTAGAGTATTGGACTGGATATAACTAGCTCAAGATAGAATAGGAATGTAATGAGGTGGACTGGATATAATTAGTTCAAGATAGAATAAGGTGTAATGAGGTGTACTAGATATAACTAGCTCAAGATAGAATAGGGTGTAATGAGGTGGACTGGATATAACTAGTTCAAGATAGAATAGGATGTAATGAGGTGGACTGGATATAACTAGCTCAATTTAAAAATAAGTGGCGTACTTTTAAGTGCAACAATGGACTTTCGCGTTTCCAATGCCATAAAATAAGTATGTACTAATTTGGATTGTATTAAAAATATTCCAATATTCCATCGAAAAACAGTAGCCAGTTGTAAGTTTTTTGTCTTACAATATGATTCATATATTATTACTGTTGTTAAAATTCAAATAAAAGTCATAATCATAGGCTACTACATAAGCTTAACTTTCATTCCAGAGAAAACTCGTTTCAAATTTAAAGTGCTTCTTTAACTTAATCTCTTCTACTTTCAAAGCTTAGTTACAAAGCCAGGTGGACCTTGACCAGCCTCCTACGTCACTGCTAGCCAGCACTGGAATTAAAGCGCACCCTTAATAAATAATAAAGAGACTTATAACAAATTCCTAGAAGAGAAAGATTAAAAATAATTGGTGGCTCAGTGAAATGAACCTCCTTCCCTCCTCCCCGGAAACTCCCGAGCCCATGTGAAGCGCGTTCCGGAACCACACGCAGCAAGAAGAAGGGAAGGATCACTCATTAGCCCTTACAGTACCGCGGCGCTGCGGTTTTCCGCCCTTAGAACCAACCCCTCCACTTGCAACCCTGCTCTGCATTAGAGAGGACCGGCCAGGGTGTCCCCCCAGGGACCAGAGCTAGCGACCAGAACACTTCCCCCCTAGGCGGGCGCATGCGCCGACCTTACTATGCGGTCTCAGCAAGATCTTCTTTTCACGTCACATGTATTTACATTAGAGTCTTGAAACTTGATTACTTGGTCCGACCCTCTAGTTCTAGGGGTTGGTCACGTTGGTTGAAGCGGGGGGAGGGGGGAGGATGGAAAAAACTAGTTTAAACAAGAGTACGTGCACTTGTTTTTAAGTTAGGTTTGTTTGCAAAACTTGGTGTTTAGCATAATACGTTTGCCAAATTGAAGAAAAAAACACTATGGGCAAAGGAAAGTTTAACTTGAATAGAGTTCCTTTGAATTATATATTTAATCAGATCATACTTTATTCCCAATTAACATGCTTGCGATGTAATCAAACACAATGTTGACAAGAAATATTAATAGTAAATTTGTTATATAGTTGTTTTTTAGTTTTCCCCACAGTACACTTTTGGGTATAAGTTATAACTAATAAGCACATAATAGCAATAATTGCGCTAATAGGACAGAATGAACAAGGTATATTTTACAGTAAATGTACCCAAATTTACGTTGTGAGAAAGGGGAGACACCATTTAGTTAAAAACTCCCTCATTACATCCGTCAAACTCCGATGTCCCCATCACCGGAAATACAGCCTCAAACTGGAATGACGTGTTAGGTCACTCAACCAGAACTCGGAAATGCATTTCAATGAGAGTTTCGTAGCCAGATCCAACGTATGATTGGTCAAATAAAGACAGAGTTGACAAGAATATATCATAGGTACAGTTTAAACAAGCTCTTATTACTCTTGCAATAAACCACGACACACCACTGAGTGATAAGACTGATTGTCCTACAAGCACTCCAAGGTATCACTCAGAAAAATGTTGCCTCCATGGGACGCAGTGTAAAGGAATTTTGAAATAAAACTAAGATTTGAAACAATACATTTGAACGATTATTATTTTGGTTACTTCTTGACAAGCTATTTGACCCGACTTGTTGAAATAACATTGCTGGCTTACACCAGACGTGTGTTACCGAGAAGGGGGGGGG
>CABFOV010001636.1:40821-62215 GCA_902141375.1 Timema poppense
GGGTCGGTAAAAACTTGCCACCCTAGGTTCTCTATGGCTCGTAAAACCTCTGGAGAGAGATAGTACAGGATCTTGTTATCTTATTGAAGTTACTACATGGAAAGTTTCCAGACAAATAAGAAGCAATGAGATGTACTTCTGGATAACGAAGATGTATATTCGTGTGAATCACACGATATCTACAAGAAACTAGAGACTTTCCAATCTTGTTAGAGAATCAAAGCCAACATTCATCCCTTTACTATTTTCTATGAAGTTGTGTCAACTGCACTTGGTTTCAAAAGTTACTTAAAACCACATTTAATAAATAATACTTTTCTGATTCAACTGTTAAACATTTTTGTAAGTATTATGGTAAATAAATCAAATTTCTTCTTAAAAACCAATTAGTTTCTGTTTGAATATTATCAAACAAAGATAAAATTTCTCATAAAAATTGCATTATAGAATTTGAAAAAGTCACATATATCTCATTAAGAAATATTGACAAACATTCACTTGCAAATTATTTATCTCTGTCAAAAATGCGTAACATTCGGTAGCTTATCAAATAAAATCACAGGAGAATAATAATACCATTGTTAAATTCCGCTTTAAAAGCTAAAGAGAGAACAAGTTCACAAAGTAAAATAAAAATATAAAAAACCAAACAGTGATAAAAATAACAAAACACATTCGACTTTTCATCTGAATATAAATATATAAATACTTTTATCTTTTCATCTGTTTAGGAAAATATTGTAGATAATTAATTTAAAACTAGGGTATGATGATGTGATGAGAATGATAATCAAACTTTGCGATCAAACCGTCTCCTTGCTCTTTCTTTTACTCTCTTTTTGTAAATTAGTCGATTACAGAAGTAGACATCGATGTAGATGGCTGTCGAGATAATTCTGATACGGTAATCTAGCAAATAAACTAAGGAACTAGTTGAAAACTTAAAATGGATGTTTACAGCAAGCATCATTTACGTATAACTACTGCATAATAAACATATATTTCGTTTTAAAATAAGATGATTTGTCCGAAAACCTGAAATTACACCTATAAATATATGCAACGTTTTATTTAGTGCACCTAAGAATTATAAATAATGAGTACTTTGTTATTGAAACAATTGTTTTGCTTTCTAATTATATTTCTCACATTCTTCGTGAAAACATTGGACGCAATAAATTAGTGTCCTTATAAAAATACCATATCACGGTATAACCAGAGATCGTATTAAAGTGCGGATCACTTTAACTGGCTCAGTTTAATATAATAGTTGATCTTAAAGCAAGGTATTGTTTTAAATACGATAGAATCATTTCACTCCTTTCAATTATATTGACATCTAATGGAGCCTTTAAGCTAGCGCCCCACACAATGCGACGTCTGGTTAGAGCCATACTGAGGTGGACTGGCAGATTCGAGCTTCCCGGGACTACAACATTAGATAGCCCTTAGCAAATAATAATATTTATTACTGAAACTATGTTTCAGGGTATGCTGAAATGTGGAGGTGAAATAGTTATATCTTAATTATTAGTTAATTTAATCCCGAAGCCGTTTCGGTGACATTATCGATTATCTTTTATTTAGCACCGCGTCTTACTACCCGTTCGGGTTATACGCTTTTAAGTACTAATTACTCTAATGGATTAGGAATTGGGAAGGTTGAATTAGAGGAAGTGAACCCACATTTGCGTGGAGGGAGAGTGGAAAACCATTTAGGAAAAACCACCCCCAGTTCACCCAACCGAGATTCGAACCTCGATCTCCCCATCCTCAGCAGTCGAGCTCAACACGACAAGCGCGTTAGCCAACTACGCCACTGAGGCGGGTTATCGATTATCATTTTCTACTTTCTACAGACATGAGCAAAAATGCTTCTAAAAGATTAGGTGCTCTTATTGATATATTTAAGATTGTAAAATGATCCTCCACTTGCTACATGTGTAGATCACTTAGCATATGGCTTTACGAACTTCTTCTTATTACTTCTTATTTTTACTATTAATTTCATTAACAGAACAATAGCATTATGAAGGTTTCTTTTAGAACTAGTCCAACCATGCTAGAGGTGATAGGGAATTGGTAGACCCATCCAAGACTCGATCCTCGACCCCTCTTTCTCCAGCAATAATGACGCCTTAAACTATGTGATTATTGGTGAGGGTACATAACACAACATTAATGTTTATTTTCTTAGTTCCTATTGTAGATTGTTCTAGCTTGTTCCAAGTCTGACTACCCGTTTGGGCTATCCGCACATTTACACTAACGGGATAGGAATGAAACAGGTAGAACTTTAGTACGTGTACTTGCATTTGCCTGGAGGGCGAGGGAGGAGCCATTTTGAGTGAGGGTCAAAATTCGATATGCCCGCTATCGGCAGTCCCGTCTATAGCGAGGGCGATGATTTAAACCATTCTACAACCAAATATTAAAATAGAACCTAATAATTAAAAATAACCTAAGAAAGAGCTCCTTGAATTGCAGGAAATGTATCCTTCAGCCACTTTACCCGGCCGGTCGTTCTCCAAACAAGCCTCCTCGTATCTTCGTGTCGAGACGCAACTGCCCGCATTAAGCCCTGTCCAAGGAATTAGCTCCACGCAGCTGGAGACAGACATGGGCCATACGTCAATCATGCCGGGAGCTCCAGCCGCCACCAGCAGCATCTCGCGAGATCTCGGACAGGAGGTGACACAGGAAGAGGGGATGACATCTCTCACTGTCTGCTCGCAGTGATATTCGCACGTGGCGTCCTTTTCCATTGACACCAGCACACAAAGGCCAAGTGGCAGAAAAGAGTTGAGAGAGATATGGTATATTATTAAAATCGCTGTGTTGAGATTTGCGGTATAAGAGGCTAAGCCGATCAATTATTACAGTCAACAGCCATTTTAATAATACGTTTCTTCGGTGCATTGGGGATGGAACCTTATTCATTTACAGTAATTGGGGTAAGGGGGAGGGGGTAGTGAATATTTTTTTACTTCCCTTCCTCCCCCCTTCACTATAAATGTTTGGAAATTGGATGTCCCTTAAAGCTATTTGGAGTGACCTTCCTCAACTTTTGAAAATTATATTATTTTTATAAGCTATTTGGAGTAGTATTCCCCCTTATTTTAAATTGGGGTTTTCTTATTAGATATTTGAATTGGTTTTCCTTAATCAAATCTTTGAAAATTTGGTGTTCCTAAAAGCTATTTGGATCCCTACCTGGCACATTTTTAAAAATTGGATGGACCTAAAAGCTATTTACAATTCTCCTCTGTTGATTTTTTCTGACAGATGCTTATAGGAGCTATTTAAAATTATCATCTATGACTAATTTTTGAAAATATAATGCATCTAGAAGTCATATGATTTAAAATGACGTGTATCAGCTTCATATTCGATAATATCAAAGAATAGGAAATGTAGCTGGGGCGTGGGGGTGGAGGAGAATATTTATTCCAGGTCGTTATATTCATTTCTTAGGTTAAACCTATGCAAACCCATCATTTTCAATTTCGAATCTAATCTCATGTCTAAAAAAATTTCTAGTCGAGCTCTAATCGAATTTAATGTTTAAAACATTCAAGTTGAATTCAAATCGAATCTTATACTAAATTTATTCTATCGAATAGAATCCTAATCAAATTCCATACTTTTTTTTTTAAATGCATCAAATATTTTATTTTAAAAATACGCTCGGATCTGTATCGATTAATTTATTCTAGGTCTACAATGATACTGTTTCAAATCGAATCTGTGTTGAATATTTTACAATTCTAGGTATTCGAATCCAATCCAATAATAAAACATTTTATACACATTCTAGATTTACATAAAAAAAATTGAACCTATATTACTTATCTTAAATCTGCTACTGTTCCACCACTGGAACTGTTCCTTTTGCCTACTCCTTTTGGTCACAGTCACTATATTCAACGTTGAGGGACATATAATAGGCTACATAACTATTTATAACTACGATGTGCCCTTACTTGCGTAAATTAGCTGAGTTTAAGCAAAATTATTACATTACATTTGATTTTGAACAAATATAATTTTTGTTCTTGCTGCCTAAATTTAAGTGCCTTTAATTTCATCTGTCTTCGTTCATAATCAACATACATAGAGATTTAGTTAATATATGATTGAATATTGTTTTTTTTAATGATTCGATTGTTTAGTTCTTCAGAAGTATATGTACCGATAAAAACAATTTACAAGTTTTTTTGGAATGTAAGAGGCACATCAAAAGTAAAGTTTAGTAAAAACTTCAAGATAGTTTTATCTATTAAAAAGCTACTTCATACATTACATATAAATTCAACAATGTCTCAAATTAGCAGTGGTCATATCCACAGTATTTTCTATTTTTGATATTTAAAATTTCTGTTAAATAATTTGATTGGGAATAAATTTTTCATAATAAATTCTTTGTTTTTCAAATTTTAACATGTCAATTGATCGTTTTTTCCTTGAATTTTCAAAAATCAAAACCATGTTAGCAAAATTAATCGACCTTAATCTGATTATTATTACTTTAATGGTAAATATCATATTTACCTACGTGTTTTTAAAGTTTTTCAGTCTGTTAGACAACCTCGTAATGTTATTTTACTCACTGGCCTCAAGCTGCACATTTATTAACGAACAACAAAGTTTTAAAAAACGTTCTGTTTGCTCTAAAACGTTAATTTATCCTGTGTGGTCTCCTTTGTTTAATGTATTGTACACACCAACCTACGTTTCTGAAAAGTCTGGAAAAGTTATCTCCCCCTCTCAGCCACCGGGCAATCAGTCTCGAATTTTAATCAAATGTAAATCAAGTGAGGGCGAAACGCCATTAATTGAAGCATTCCTTTAAAGGTTGCCTCAGAAGAAAGACTTTTCACAAAAAGCTTTTGTGCGCGACAACCAACGAATGCATAAGTTAAGATCCACCACATTGATATTGGAACTCAAACATCTTATATGCAAGAGACCACTATTTTTTTAACCTCTCTGGGAAACGATAAATTTACGACAAAAAGGGACAAAGTGTCTGAGGAAGGGAAGGGAGTTAAGGTAAAAGAGAAAGGTAGAAGAAAGGCTAAAAAAAACCTTTCTTGAAAATTTATCCAAGAAGTTAAAAGCATTTCGTTCCTTTGAACTTGAACTCAAGAAATGCTACCTTCTTTTTCTTATATTTTTTTTCCGTTCCCGATCTCCTTCTTTACTTCTTATATTTCTTTGAATCCCAAAGGAGAGGAGTTTAATCCTCCCCAAGGACTTACAAACTAACAGCATTTTCTTCCTCCCACCTTCCCAAAGCCCCGAGTCCTCGCTAAATGTCACTCCAGAGGGCGATTTGAACTCCAGTTCCTGGAAAAAAAAACTAGGTATAGTCGTGAGAAAAGAAGATTTCCGGCCGGAAGTACCAGATGAACTAACTCCGCAGCATCCTCGACTGCCCCTGGAATATCCTCTACAAACACTCGTACGCACACCAGGGTCACATAAATACTTCTAACTGAAGCACTTTTGCGCCACAATAGAAGGGGGTGGGGAGAGAAAGGTGCAGTCTTGAGGTTTTGTTCCTCTCTCTCTCTCTTTCGAATGACCTTAACGCACGCTCAACCTTGTCCCTTGAGTGATGGAATGAGATTATTCACTTTATATATGTCTTTCTCTGTTTCAAGATATATAAATGCTTATTTGTTGGTTTCCATTTATACAATTGTATTTATTTTTGCCATAAATGTTTGAAAAACAAATCAAATAGGATTTTCTTATCTTGAAAATAAAATATAATTCATCTTTCCCTTCAATATTTATTGGTTTCTTCTTGGGTAAAGATTACATTATTCACATATTATGTCGTATAAAAATTATATAGATCACATATGAAGTATTGGAAGAACTCACATTATGAACTCATTCAGCAATATAGTAACCCTTAACGAGTACAAAAAATCAACGTAGGAACCTTTAAAATTATTTTGTTATTGCATTTATAGAATCCCATTAGTAAAATATTTGCAAACATAAATATTTATTTTAGCAAAACATATCAATTAAATCAAGTAAACAAAATATTGTTGAAAAATAACTCTTGAACCCACGACTGCGGGCGAAGGATGAGTGGGAGGGCTTGGAGAGACATTTGGGCGCCATGCTAAGGGAACTTGTAGGGGCGCTAGTTTTTTTGAATAAATAAGAAACATATTAAAGACGATATAATTTTATCCATCCCATTGAGGATGATATGCGTAGTACTACGTTTTTATAAACCTATTATTGAAAGTGGAATACGTAGATTTATGTTTTCCAACAAGTTCTCTAGTTCCTAAATCCTTCGCAATCTGTGACTTTTCTGTCAGACAATTAACTAAAACTATTATTTGTAAAAATTAAAACTAAGCGGCCAGCTTCCCGAGGTTTTTACATCTTAAATTCTACTCGCCACATTTCCCGTGACAAGTGTAACAGCTGACAGCTAGTTTTCAAAACTGAAGCTAATTATTAAGAACTATATTAGAAGTACAATGTCACATGAACAACTCACTGGAAATTATATTCTGAGTGGTGACAACGAGACAGTTCGGCAAATAAATTTCAATCTGATTAATGATTAAGTCCATGCATCAAAGTCCCGAAGAAAGAAGTTTTAGACATTTTTGTAAAAGATTATGTATTTTTAAAATATGACATTTAAGCTTTTTTTCAGTTTTTCACTAATGGCTATGCCATACTATTTTATAGAGGCTTTGTAAATATATTGCAATATTATATTTTAGTGCACAGTTTTATTTTACCTACTCCAGACATTTATTCCAATCCTGTCCTTTTTTATTCGTTTCTTCAAACTGTTGTTTAGTAAGTAGACATATTAGAAAACATTAATTACATACAAAAACTTTTATATCAAAAAATATGACTCCATGAAATAAATAATACAACCCTCTACATTTAAAAAAGTGGAAGTTTCTTAGCAATGGAGTGGCAATGGAGGGGTGTGGCCAAAGTGGAGGGGGTGTAGTAAGGGATGAAACCAAACCAAGCTCTGCCACTGGGGGCCTATAACATGGGAATCAAACCGGCATCTAGGTGTCATTTTTCAACTAAATATAATTGAAATATATGCCACAATTAAGGCCAATATCGGTACCAAAGATAGCCTCCATCCAGTGAAAAGCCTTACTCATTTATATTTTCAATACAATCAATAATTACACATCAGTCATAAGCTACTTTCTTGCTCTGTGTTCCTTTCTTACCAGCATTTCTTCTAGGCCATCTTCCACTGGTTCCATTTTCCAAGGAAAACTAAGTGTTTTCTAATCTACTATAGGCTACGCCGGCATTATCTGTCTACAAGTTTGTACTTCAAGCTGGGAATATGTCTCGGTGTTCTGTATTTGCACTATTTATCAACATTTCTCCAGCCTTATCAGCGCGTGAGCACCTAGCCAGATATCACTTCTTCCTTTCGTGTTATTTGGCTAGAAATGTCCGATAACTTTAATGTGAACATTATAAGATACAAGGTGGCCTGGTGTGGTCTAGGGGTAAGGTGTCAGACTTCTTTGCTGAGGGTCCAGGGTTCAATCCTTGGCCCCGGCACAGATTTATCTGATTACCAAACCGTTCCTTCACCTCTGACAAGACGTGTATTAATCACAACTTGTGAATTTGTGGAATGCCAGGCCTCCACTGAGGTTCGGATTCCACGTTAAACTGTAGGTCCTTCATTTCATCTCACTATCACCCTACCATTACACATTAGCGTAAGTGCGTATAACCCGAACGCGGTGATAATAATATAAGATACAAATTTATCATAATTACTTTGTGTCAGAAGATCTTTCATAGGACATATAATACATACAAAGTTTTTAGTTATCTTCCATTCAGCATCATTTCATAGTGATTATTCGTTGACGATAGAGCCATCGACATTTGAAGCACCTTTATAATATTTTCCGGTCAACATTGATAACATTTTACATTATTAGTGCAATTATATAGGTCTTTATAATACATATCGAAGGTTACAGCTGAAAATTACATGATTTAACTTATGAATGCATGCAAGTAGATCTAGTATTTTTTTCTAGCTGCTAATAATTAAATTGAGGTATACAAGCTAATGTTCAATATAATTAAACTTTGCTGAAGATGTAGTATTTGAGCCATCCTCAGGATTTGTGTTCTGTGTTTGTTATTGGTTGTTATAATGGTTACCAATTATGTTGTAAGTATAAGCTTCAAAAATTATTCACTAATATAGTAGCTTTGAACACACAATGACACTTTCAATGCATGTTAATACGTACAAAGTAGCATTAGTCAAGTCATTGTAAACAAGGCCGTAGCCAGCCAATAATTTAGGGGGTGGGGGGGAGGGGGGGTTGGACACACACGCACCCCAAATGCCGAAAGCTAGAAAAAATTCTAAATGATGAACAGTTCTAGAAGCTATCTGAAGTGTATTTTATGGCAACATCACCCCCTAACTGCTGAAGCCTAGGAATTAAAAAAAAATATCAAACCCCTCTAGAAGCCCTCTGAAATACTTTTTATGGTAACACAGTCCCGAATTTGTACTTGTATCTTAATTTTGATATTGTTTGAACCATAATTAAAGCCATATATATTTTGTTCATAAAATTGGGAGGGGGGAGTTGAAATCTCAAAAAAAAAAAACTGACTACGGCCTTGATTGTAACTATAGAAATCATTGGCGGCTCTTATACCGTTACTAAATGAAACCAGGATTTTAACAATTTCTACTAAAATAATAAGAAAGACTAATCATTATTTAAATGTAAGTAGGCCATAGATATCCAGAATATACAAAACAATCATTTTACTCTATGGGTGTAAAACGTGGTCTCTTACCTTACATAATTAAAACATATTTATGGTGTTCGAAAACAAGGGGCTTAGGAAGATATTGGGTCCAAAAAGGGACAAGGCTACTGGGGAGTGTAGGAAGTTACATAATGATGAGTTATGTATCCTGTACAAGTTACATAATGATGAGTTATGTATCATGTACTCATTACAAAATGTTTTTAGGACAGTCAAGTCTCGTATATTACTGTGGGCAGGACATGTAGCGTGAATGGGAGATCCTATAACCTTGTTCAGGGTATTGATTGACAAACCCAATGGTAAGAACTAGATGGGAGGATAGTATTAGAATGGACCTGAAAGAGATAGGGTGTAATGAGGTGGACTGGATAGAACTAGCTCACGATAGAGTTAGAGAATACACACCAATTGGCGTAGCCTGGAAACATTTTTTATTTGTATCTTATTTCATATCAAATAACATAAATAAATGTACCTTCTATTAATTGCATAACAAAAAAATTGTGCTTCTTCGTAACCAATTTTATCTCATTGGTATTTACAAACCAAACAAGTACAGTTGAAGTTCTATAGTTTTCAAAAAATATTGTATACATCGTGTGGGCGAAATATACTCGTTCAAGGTTATAGAATAAATAAATTATGGAAAAACCCACATGCATGTAATAAAGCAAGTTTAGAAAAATAAACTCCCCTCAAATGCTTGAAAAATCAATTTATTAGTGATATAAATTGTATCGTACAAAGAGTAGGGACCGTCGACCACTTTATGTAGGCCTACAGATGAGGACCACCAGGGCCGGTTCATTAAGGACCGTCAAAGTGAAATATATTTGTCATTATATGGCCGCAAGTGTTCTGACACCAGCAGAACTCAAAACTTAAATATACTAGAGCTCTGGATTTGGAACGAGGCAGTTTGATTCGTACCGGTTCAAAAGAATAACTTTTTCGACGTCTTGAAAATTAATTAAATAATTCCTGTGAAAGCCAATTAGATTCCGTTAGAAAGGGCAATGACCCTATCATTTTCATCGTCTTGTCTTTTAGGTTTAGTTATGAGGAATTAAACTCGTTAATGTCGGAATACTAAAAGAGCCGACTTAAAAGGTTAAGATTACTTTTTTACAAATTTGACCCTTGACAATGTAATTGATTTAAAGGAAGATTCATTACGATTGTTACGAATAAACCAAATAATACATACTATGTTTAGTTATAGTGTTTATAATATTATTTATTAGAAACTTAAATATATAACTTAATTAACCCGAGAATCACTTTAACAAGCAAATATGTAAGACCTATCCTGGGTGTAATTAAAATCTAGTGTTTGTATTTAAAAAAATATTTTCCTGCGTTTTACATCACAAAGTATGCATGTGCATTACATATTTACATCTAATACATAAACGTTAGTTGTGTAGGTCTAGTAATCCATCACGAAAAATAAAACTTCACTGATTGTGCTGAAATTTTGCATAGACGTAACACAAGCATCCGGTTAACATATAGACCTATTAATATTTACGTTCACCATTTAGTTTTAAGAAGTTGGATAGAAAACACTTATTTTGGGTATTTTTCTCAAAGGATCTTTCACACACGCACACACAGACACACAAAAGCCCTAAGCCAATTGTGTTGAAATTTTTCATAGACTTAGCTTGAACATCCGATTAACATATAAGCTTATTAAAATTCACTTTGCTACAAGGTGGTAGATACAAAAAACTACGTTTTTTGTCTATTTCTCAGATTCTGCTCGTCGGATAGTCTTTTGACCAGCTTTTAAAAGTTCCTAGGTATATATGTGTGTTATATAGCACACTCTGTGCACAGAACGGGCAATCAGCCAGTAACAAATCGAATTCACAAATATTTGTATATGAGTAGGCACTTTGGTAAGCAATTTTTATTTGAGTCTTGGTAACTTATGATGCAAATATGAAAATTGGAATACTATTACAGGCTTATAGATTAATTAAACTAAGCTCAGTGCTTCAGTATCAAACTTAAATTCAATTTCTCGCATAAACTATATTTTCACGGTCTTTTCTTCATTTAAATTGTCAAATGTGAAGTTTTATTTCAAATATCTCAAATAAAAATATAAAATTATTGTGAATTGACACTAGCAATACATATAAGTGCCCAAATTTTAATTGAGAAATAAGTCTCAATCGAATGAGTCAAGATTGTTTTTGTCTATATAAAAGTTTTTCTTTTTCCCTTCCAGAAATTGCCATTAAAGTTGATAATTTTATCTTTATGATTTTTTAATGAATCTTATTGTAGTAAATAATTAATGTCAATCAAACCACTCAGAGAAGAAAGCAACCCCATTTAAATGTGTTTACCTCCCTCATGAATAAAAAGGTTGTATATATCGTTACAGCTTATAATTGCTTCTAAGACCACATAATTATTTAAAACTCACATTAGTGGACAGGTGGGTAAAGAAGTTAGATTCATTCTTGTCTATTTTACCAGTGATGGGAATTCTTTGGGGATGTTGGAGTGGGAATCCTTGATGGATTAATTTAAGGGTTTACAGTTCTCGCTCCACGCAAATAAAGGTACATTTATTCTAGTTCCTACCTATTTAATCCTTAACCCAACATAGTAAATATACAGGTAGTCCGGACTGGTAGTAAGACTCTAAGTTCAGGAAAATGTGATCCAGTTATTTGAACCGTACGAGCTTGTGTTAAATAGTGGATCGTAACAACATATTGATATCTCAATTAAAGAGCGTGTGCCAATTCAACAATCCCAATACATTTGATGAATTGCTATAATGATGAATGGCAGAAACTCCAAGGACCGGTAAATAAAAATGATATTTTTTTCGCGGCAATTTTTAAAGCACAAAGCATGAACGTAACTTACACAAAGCTATAAACAATACAACAAAAAAAACATAATAACGAAGATAAAGACAACAAATGACTGCGTGGGCAAACTAAAAAAAAATCTGGATGAATCAGTGAGGGGAAAAAAAAGATGGCTTCGTATAATACAATGGAAACGAAACAAAAAAAAAAAGGAGGGAGGAAACAGAACTAATTCTCACAGCTTTTGAAAACACATTTGCATTGCAAGTTTTTTTTCGCCCGCTGAGTGTGACAAGATTAAAATGAATTCGTACATTTTCTACGTGGCTTCGATATGAAAGGGGACGTACTATGTTGCCTTCTAAATGCAAATTTGCTTCCTGTACAATTTAGAACTTATCTATATTCAAATCTGGCTGAAAATAAATTCTGAAGTAAAAAATATTCCTTTTTTTATATATATTATTCTTCCAAAAGTTTTTAATCATTAGTCTTTTTCCACTTAAGAAAAAAGTTGATATTTTTAATCAATTCGTTTTGTCAAGAATTGTTTTAATCCAAAATGGCATGGTATTAGTGTGTGTGTGTGTGTGTGTGTGTGAATGTGTATGTGTATGTGTGTGTGTGTGTGTGTTCAACAATCCAGCCAAGATGGGTGATCAATAAAACACATTTATTATAAATCCAAAATCTTTCTTAAAATAAATCACTCACAAATGATGCCATAAGATATGTTAATATTGTTAATTTATTTTATTTTTGACCTATATAAAACTATATTACATAAATATATTTATATATTAATACTTTAAAATGTATAAATTACATGCATCGATAAACATCATAAGTTCTACATTAATATTTATAAATTATATCGAGTTTTAGTTAAATATAAGATATACTGCCCATATTAATGTGTAAATAAATTTATTTGTTCTTATATATAATTTTGGGCTTTATTGGATCATCAAAAATATTGAGAAATGTTTAGAAAAAATAAGTACATTCAATCTGGGCGTATCATTAACTGCAAGCACAATAAAGAGGAATTTTAACAAGATAATAAAAAACTGTTGGTAGATTTGTAAAAATGTGTATTTCAATACGCAATAAATTTATTTTGTATGAATTTACAACCAATTTACTAGCTTAAGTTTTTTTCTAAAACCTATTATTTCAGACATTGAATTAAAAGTATTTTCAAATTTGAGAAAGGTTTGTTAAAGCTCTCTATATTGTATAACAGCTCGACAACAAATTAATTAGATGATGGTCACCTGGCGGTCTAGGGGTAAGGAGTCAGACTTCTGTGCTGGCGGCCGGGGTTCAATCCTCGGTCTCGACACAGATTTATCTGATTACCAAACCCTTCCTTCACCTCTGACAAGACATCTTGTGAATGTGGGGAATTCCAGGCCTCCACTGTGGTTTGGATTCCACGTTAAACTGTAGGTCCTCCATTTTATCTCACAATCACCCTACCACACATTAGTGTAAGTGCGTATAACCCGAACGGGTAGTTAGACGTGGTGCTAATAATAATAATAATAATAATAATAATAATAATAATAATAATTAGATGATATCAATAAAAAAAAGTTTCAGTGGGACATGGCGGGTGATATTTAGGGTGGCTTGGAAACAATACAACATGAGGCAACATGTATAATGAGCCAATGTTACATTCTATATGTTGCCTCCTGTTGCCCTGAGGAAAGACCGCCTTTAAATTCGTCGCTGTACAGGTATTAATGTAATGGTGACAGTTTTCCTCATGAGTGCGATAGATATTGACACTGCATGCGCTCTCTTACAAAATAAAATAGTATGTCTTATAATTATGACCATCTGGCTATCTATCCATTTCCATACCTGTGGCTACAGCGAAATAGTTCGATGGGTTTGCTTCAAATTTAATATCTAGATGGTATATTGCATTAGCTACCGGCAAAATCGTGATTTTAATTCTACGGAGATAGTAGCTACGGTACTTTTGATATCAAGGGTAGATGGTTTACCATTGGTTGATTTTTTTTTTCATAAAGAAGCAAACGATTTCGTTCAAGATGTAAGTCAGAGGATACATGTTTTTCAGGGGAAAGTCAATTTAATGATGGTTTAATAAGCTGATTTTTTAAAGTTTTTAATCTTAGTTTTCCTCATTCAAAATACCTAACGGGCTATATTATAGATTAAATCACTGATAGCTTATACTTAGCACCGCGTCTTACTACCCGTTCGGGTTATACGCCACTGATAGCTAGAGGTGACTATAAGAGTATTATTATTATTATTATTATTATTATTATTATTATTATTATTATCACCGCGTCTTACTACCCATTCGGGCTATACGCACTTACGCTAATGTGTAATGGTAGGGTGATTGTGAGATGAAATGGAGGACCTACAGTTTAACGTGGAATCCGAACCACGGTGGAGGCCTGGCATTCCCCACATTCACAAGATGTCTTGTCAGAGGTGAAGGAAGGGTTTGGTAATCAGATAAATCTGTGCCGGGACCGAGGATTGAACCCCGGCCGCCAGCACAGAAGTCTGACACCTTACCCCGAGACCACCAGGTCACCAATGTGACTATAAGAACTAGTGTGAATTTGATAAAGGTTTTTCTTAAAACAAAAACTGTATAGCTTTGAAATAATGCTGAATCACATTCTTCAAGTGAATTATTTTTATTCCATCTTCACGATGTCAGTGTATCGTTTCAGTAAAAGGTCATATCGGCAACATGAAAAGTTGTTTCTTTTTCCTCGTAGTATCACCCCTGCTGGCGCATCTGCTGTTTTCCTCCAGATAAGGAAACAAGAGCCATTATCCCCTCCTCCCCCTTGCCCCGGGCTAGAAGGAGGTGGAATCGATTTGCACCTAAGATTTTTGCGGCGTGCCGTATGAAAGTATAACGACACGATGCGGGCGGGCACTGAAGACCGCAGCTCTACCGTATCATAGAAGGGGGGCGCCATGCGGTAAACGGTTTGGCCTGTGTTAACGAAGAAGACCTTATGTTAACATTACGCGAGTAGCACGTTCAGACCAAGAGCCTTAAACTACTTCATTTCTTATTTCTTACTTCATTTCGATACTTGTACATGTTAGTCGGCATTTCATTTTGGGAATAAGGTAGGGAGGAGGAAGGTAGAATTTAGAAGTAATGTATACGCATTTACGTGGAGGGAAAGTGAGAAACCACCGAGGAAAATTCCACCTCTCTACACCCGGGCCTCAAGCCTCAATCCACCTGCCACGAGCAAATCAAGATAAGTGAGTCTGACGTTAAATGGCGTGACCACCAATATAGTTATTTGCATGCGTCCCCAAAAATTATTTGAGAAACAAGATGAATTCGAAGTAACTAAACGAGATAAAACTACTCTTTTATTCCACTTCTTTGGGCTAAAAGCAATGTAGTTATGTCAATGGGTAAGGGATTTGGAAGGAAAAATTGAGAGGAAATGTGCCCATATTTGCTCGGAGGAAGGGGAAACGCTATAAGGAAAAAAAATAGCTCAGTGGTATCAAGCTCAGGACTTTTTTTTTATCACGGTGTCTTAATACTTGTTCAGGTTATATACACACTCAGGATTCAAACCCTGACCATCCCGTCCACATCAAACCAGTATGTGATGCTGAAACTTGCTTCGTGGGACTACCAATGCAGGTTTCAACTATTTCATGTAAAGTGACAGTTTTTGTTCTGTCCTTATCGGTCACAGCAATTCTAAACTCACCAATGGGAGTCGTAGTAGGTAGTAGCCATTTAAATAGTGCATTATTAACTCTAAATCTACGTTTGCTATACTATTATCACTGGGCAGTGTCGCCAAACTATCAGAATGAAATGTAACTATATAGTTATAATGGAAAAAGAGAGGATACAGCACATGAAAGTTGTGAGCTAGTCTACTCACAGTTGGAGGAGATAACGGCTTAGAAAATTAGTATATAATTGAGAAATACTCATCACTAGGTATGATGATGTGCAGCGTTGCCAGATATTACTCTAAACGTTTTAACAACTAATTAATTAAAACATCCGACAGCTTAGCTCAGTCGGTAGCGTGTCTGGCTGCTGAGATAAGGACCCCGGGTTAGATTCCCGGCATGCCCGGTGAAATGTGGGTTTACCCATTCACAGTGATGAATTAAGGCCCGGGGACTGGATGTTGTGCTTGTACTAATATTAAGTTAGATTATAAGGCATATTAAGCTACTACAGGACTAGCCAGCCGGTAGTGGAAAATATATGGCCTGGATTAAAAAACTGATACAGGTTGAAAACACTAATGGACGAAGAAAAAATTGATTCGAATATATTTGTATTTAATATATACACATTTCAAGCTTCGATAGTTATTTTTTTAAACTATACTCACGTCGGTAGGTACACGGTCCAAATAAGCTAGTAAAATAATCAAGCCTGGTTTTTTTTTGTATTTCACCTACAACCTGCCTTCCTAACAACACTTAGCACGGGACGAATCCTGGATAGCTCAGTGGTAAGAGCATTGGCGTACTAAGCCAAAGGTCCCGGGTTTGATTCCCATGTCCAAGTGTCATTTTTCAATTTTCAGAATAAGATATCTAGATGGAGTAATCCTCACCAAAAAGCATAAATAATAGCTTTGGCTATTTGATTCAACACTTAACAGGCCTGAGTTCGTATGTGGTTTTCTATATTATGTCAATATTGCATTTAAATACCTCAATATTCGATTTTATTTATTTTAATGTATTTTGCTATACTCTGAACACTACAACCATAAAGCAATAAATAATAATATTTAGTCTTAAAAGCATAATAAGTGTGTAGAATATTTAATTATATTTCAAAATCCCAATCAAACCTCAACTATAAAATATAAAATTACTCAAACCACACATACTAATCCACAGCCATTTGGCCTTGATTGATTGCATCCATGGATAGTAAGATTAGATACACAATATGTTCTTTTGTGGGCTAGTAGAGAAGGATTTAGGCAGGTTGGACTGTGTTTGACTGTTACAAAATACAGAATACTTTAAAATATTCAAACATCAAGGGATATAATCTTAAACTGTCTCTCACAATAGCCCTAGATAAAAGTATAAAATAACCCAAATAATACGATAGAAAACGCAATCAATCCTGACAGCAAAGAAATGAGTTTGTGCAGGGTGACCTGGTGGTCTAGGGGTAAGGTGTCAGATTTCTGTGCTGGCGGCCGGGGTTCAATACTCGGTCCCGGCACAGATTTATCTGATTACCAAACCCTTCCTTCACCTCTGACAAGACATCTTGTGAATGTGAGGAATGCCAGGCCTCCACCGTGGTTCGGATTCCACGTTAAACTGTAGGTCCTCCATTTCATCTCACAATCACCCTTCCATTACACATTAGCGTAAGTGCGTATAACCCGAACGGGTAGTAAGACGCGGTGCTGATGATGATGATAGTAATAATAATAATAATAATAATAATAATAATAATAAATGAGTTTGTATTTTCATAACAGGTCCTTCCTATGATTGAGATTGTAACTGAGGAAGAAACTGAAGAAATGCTACATTTGGAGCATCGCGTTGTATGGAGGAGAATCTTGGACTCTCAGAAAGATGTAAAGGAAATACTTGGAGATCTTTGGAATGTGGTGCTGTAGGAGACTTGAGAAGATCAAGTGGACAGACAAATGAAGAAGTGTTAAGACGTATGTTTGAAAAGAGAACCATTTTGGATGCGATTCTTTGGTGCAAAGAAATTGGATTAGACACATCCTTAGGAGGAACTGTTTTCTGCATAACTTCATGTAAGACAAGGTTGAGGAAAAAGGGAGCTTAGGAAGGAGGAGGATTAAATATTAGAGGACTTGAAGAAAAGAGGGAAATTTTTGGAGGTCAAGGAGGGGACAGAGGACAGGAGGCATTGGCGGTCTGAATTCACTGATAAAAGGAATTGACCTGTCGTAAGACAGAACACCTCATAATAATAGTAATAATAATAATAATAGGTACTTCCTTTAAAAATCCTACTATAGATACCCATTTCATGGCACAATCACCCTACCATGACACATTAGCGTAAGTGCGAATAATAATAATAATAATAATAATAATACTATAGATAAAAAATATGTTAAGGCGTTACTATCGCAATAGACTGGGCTGCCAATGACGGGGAAACCGATGTTTAAACTTTGGTCGGCTGTACAGAGAGGGGTTTCTCCTAAAAAAAAATTCCCTTTTCTCTCCATGCAAATGTCAGTATACTTTCTCAAAATTCAATCCTACTCATTCCGAACATATTAGTGTTATTAGTTGCCTACAACCTGAATGAATAAAAAGATGCAATGTTAAAAATATTAATCAAAATGTATTTAAGTAATGATTATTAATAGAGTTTCAAACAACTGAAACCGGTTCCCACTCTTACGCGAAGAACCGTTTGAACCAAAGCTCTGAAGAACTGAACCGACACAGCCATGATGTATATTTGCGCACGTTCCAATCAAAACCACTTTAAATGTATAGCTCAGTTCTCGATAACAGTAACACAATGTACTCAACCTAAGACTCGAACCCGAAACATGTCTATCTCTGCAATCCCTCCCGTCAGTTACGGCTGTCTCCCTTAACCCTCCAGCACTTGGAGGAGCCGTGTATCTGGAGCGCTGACTGCGCCTCATGAATTATTATTACAGGGTCCGACGGCGGCGCTAGACCGCAGAACTATAGTGGGATCCAGTACGGTGGGAGGTAAGGACTGAGCTAATAGGATATCCATTCTTCCCTTTTCACTCATCTCTGTTCAACGGCGTCTGCGGTTATTCCAGTTTCGACGTCAGGGACGTTTTTCAGACTGAGGCGAAGGTCATTCGTGACCAAAAACGTATATTATACTACTTTTACTACACAAATCTTTGTTCAATAACTTTAATTAATAAATGTGCCGCTAAGCACGCTATTTAGTCACCAAATAGATGACGTGAAGTTGTTATATCACTGGTATATCTCATATAAAGGTCGTAAATTGTGTGTGGATGCGTATGTAGGCATACTGTACGTTTTAATTACTTTCTTTCTGTGACGTTTTATATTATACTCGCATAAGGGTTGAAAAGAGATTTTTTTTAATTTTTGTTCTCGTAAATCTATCGTCCTAGATTATTACAAATCCTCCCTTTATTATCAGATTAACTTAGGTTAGATAGTTTAAAGAAGTTGTCCACCTATGACGTAGAATCACGTAGAGGTAAGATTTCCCATGTAAGCCTATTTGTATTTTATTCAGCGACTATTTAAGAAATACAGGAATATTAAATCAATAGCCACAAATTCTTAAGTACCGGTAGTTCTAAAAATAATCTTACATTGTCATAAAATTATGTTTTTAACTTATTATTATTATTATTAATATTATTATTATTATTATCACCGCGTCTTATTACCCGTTCGGGTTATACGCACTTACGTTAATGTGTAATGGTAGGGTGATTGTGAGATGAAATGAAGGACCTACAGTTTAACGTGGAATCCGAACCACGGTGGAGGCCTGGCATTCCTCACATTCACAAGATCTCTTGTCAGAGGTGAAGGAAGGGTTTGGTAGGTTTGTCCAGTAGGAATCTTCCGACCAGGGTGTAGATAGAAAAAAAGCCCATGTAAGTATATATATGAAATGAGAAAAGCATATATATATATATGAAACTAAGAAAGAGTAATTTTTAAATGCAAGTCAATTAGGTTCTGGAGAAAATATAATGGTGAGTATATGTACTCATCAACGGAAGAGGGGAAGTATTTTCAGTAGCTAAACAAAGGCCTCGCGGAGTTTGTTTACAATCTTCATTATACTCACACATTGAACTTTCATTTCTCTTTTACTTCTAAAAATAATATCAATTTTAAAAAAGTGTTAAATAGATACGGATTGATTAACATCTTGTTTCTTATCTTTAATTTAATTTAGTTGATGGATGCGTTATCTGCCAAATAGGCTATATAGGAACGTCTATTTTCAATGCACAATACGCACTATCGTCAGGTCTTTAAGAAATTAGAAAAACCAATCATGAATGAAATACAATGCATCAAATAGCCTATATGCCAATGGAGTTCTATAAAAATATAGAAAATAGTTTAATTATTAATGTAAAATGTTAAAGAAGGAAAAATTATTAATATAAAAAGAAAGAATGATTATGATAACAAGCATATTTATCCTGGTCTCAATGAGGTAGCTGTTATTCCATTCCAATTATACACATAAGCCTACAATATAACATTTAAATATTTAAACTTCAAATATATTAAATCCTTTTTGTCTTGATTAATTCATTAAATTATCTTCACTTCTCAATCATTTATTCTTTGTCTCATAATCTGTAACAGATCTGTTCTGATAATTTTATTGGTCATTTGAGGTTGAATATTCAAAAAATATTTTTCCTGTGATTAATATTTCAACTAATTAAGACAACATTCGATCTATTAGTAGCCAACATCGATCAAGTTATCTAAAGAATAAATTATATCACTCCTTACTAAAAATTAAATATGTTTAAAAAAACCTATTATAAACAGTTTAAATACTGATTTGTGACAGTGACGCCTTGTACCAATCGCCAACCGAAGCAGTTGATGAAAAGGATAAATAGAAATCTATTTTTATAGTTATTGTTTCTACGCTAGTGAAAGATTATTGGTTTTAACAGTAATGATTTAAATACAGTTATAATTACAATGCATATGCTTGAATTCTCTTAAAATATCTCCTCAAATGGAAGAAGAACAAATCAGATCTTAGTGAGATTTGGCTGCCTTAACCTTAATTAGATTAATAGCTGGCGAAAATATATGCAAACAATTGCGGCCATACTAACTCATCACTTCTTTGGTGTACGTGTATTGCATACGAATAAAATAGATTAGAGCATACCAAAGTAATAAGCAACCTTCTTGTCCTTGCACGAAGCATGCGACTCGTGCTGGTTCGTGTGAGAACTGTGAGTAGGTCACACACAACACCTGTAGAACCCCTCTGGGCAGATAAAGACAATTTCTGGGCGTCCAAAAACCCCTCACTGCGATATTACTCGCAAGGGTGATGGTGCGGTGTGGTGCAGCACTTTGGTGTGCCACGAAGTATCAGAAGGTGTGCCCCAAGATTTTGGGGGGAAGAACAAACATAAGCGAGAAAAAAAATTGAGGAGTAGATAGATATAAAGCTTTTTAAATCCATAATAAACTTTTTTTTTTAAATAACACAATTATCATTAGAATTTTAGACACAATCTTATTATTCCCTTTTTTAATGATAAAATCTCTCCTTAATAAACATATGGTGTGCCTTGATTATTTTAGTGCCTTGTTAAGTCTGTCGTAGGTTTAAAAAAGTTGTGAATCGCTTGTCGAAGGTGTCAGACTCGTAATAATCTGTACATATACAGTAAAAACAATTATGCTAAGCACTTTTTAAATATCAGTCTTCAATATTTTTACAACATCCTCATGTAATATCCAACTCAAGATTAGCCTAAGTAGCTATCAAATAGTAAGACGAACCATGAGTTGAAATTTTTAGATTATAAATAAATAGATAAGAATTATATTACTAGTTATGGGAAGGTTGAGGTTTAAATCTAGGTCAGGTGAACAGGAGGTAGTTCTTGATACTTGATTTTCCACTGTGTATTCCCCCCCCCCCCCCCCTCCCC